>JAQISU010000136.1:5722500-5902500 GCA_029339505.1 Unio delphinus
TTGGCATGTTGCAATGTATTGCAATACGGTTCTGGGGAAATCGTTGTACCCAAAGATACCATTAAATATGACCTGAAGGAACATGGTTGTAAAAATAAAACGTTACTTATTTAGCTATAGTAATAATGTAGTCGTGCAGCCACCTTCTCTCTTCTATAGATTGTTTAAAGCATTCAATTCCACCTGAGGATACCATTATTAAAACATGGTTATATATATATATATATATATATATATATATATATATATATATATATATATATATATATATATATATATATATATATATATATATATATATATAACCAGGTTATATAAATCATGTTTATAATGATGTCTCGCAATGGGGGCATCATCCATTATTTTGACACCAGTTCCTAACCCTGGCGTATTCTAGTGTGTTAGTAAAATTTTGTTTAAGTCTTTGGTATAGCGGGGTCGGGGTTTGAACGCGCGAACTCCTGCATCTGAAGCAGACGGTCTAAAACCACTAGGCCACCGGAGAGGTCTAGCAGACATTGTAGCAATGTGACTGAAGTTTTTAAAGCTACTTTAAAAATCCAAATCACACACACACACAGACACACACACAGAGTTTTTTTTTATACATATATAACCGTTTAAAAAAATCTGCGCTGACTAGAAATTTCAAGGTCATTCAGTTATCGTTATTGTCCATATGAAGTTTATAGTGCATTTTATTTATCTGTTAGTGCTCGAATAATAAATTGTATTTCTTCATCTGAAGCAAAATATATTTGCTTCATTAAGGAGTAAACCGTGTTTTCTGCCATTTATGTTTAAAAACTCCAAGTTATGTGTAGGAAACAACTGCAAACGGTATGTGTTCTGAATGTTCTGTCGTCCAATGATGAACGTATCAAGTCCAATGATGAACGTATCAACAATGAACATTAACAGTAAATATTCTAGGGGACACGCACTAGGCCTTTATTTAGATGCAATTTAATTACAGTAAAACCTCACCTAACGATCAAACCGGTTTTTAGATCACCCAAATAGTGCCAAATTAAAATGGAGGTGCATATGGTAAATTCACGAGGTATAAAATAGTTCGCATGAATAAAATTACATACGTTTAAATAAACCATATATATATATATGTTCAAACCACCTAATACATATATCATTAAAATAACTATATACGTAAAAAGACAGTTAAAAGACAGCTTTTAAGTGTTTTTTGTAGATCAATATCAAAACATCCCAAAGCTGATGTGTATTGGTAGCCCCCCTCCCCTCCCACTACCCCCAAAGCCGTATACCACCACACACGGCTAAAGGACAGGCAACTCAAAGAACTGAATTTGTCTATTACTTTGATGTAGACCTAATTAACAGAACACGTTTGCGAAGAAAGCACATTACGAACGTCGCTATGTACGTTGTTTTATTAGCGAGGATTTATTGGTACTTGCTTTTAACTTGTAAAAATGAATGATTTCCACGTTTCTAGTGTGTTGAAATGAAGCTCAAAATATTCTTCTTTAGAAATTAAGTGAAAGAGAAATGTGCGAAATTTTATCCCATTATGAAACCTTTAGCTTTATCTATAACAACCCTTCGTAGTAAATCCGTTTTTTTTTTTTGTCAGATAATAAATTTTTGCTGTATTGTATCCTTCCTGGTATGACAAAAACTTTGACCATTCCTTTAAAACTTTGACCATTCCTTTAAAACTTTGACCATTCCTTTAAAACTTTGACCATTCCTTTAAATGAATAATTCTTCTGTTGAACACAGGGTTCCTAAAGTTGGATCGAATTAATGGAAAGTAGAAACTCATTTTTGCCTCTACCAATGCTCTCAGATTAATGAAGGGATGTATCGTAGATTCGTGAACGCAGTGTCTCGCCGTAAACAGAGACACAAGGAGCACAAGTTTGTTCCGGCTGGCAAATTCGTGCAATTTGTACGTTTCGGATCTCGTAACTTCAGTTTGGTGCAACGCCGAAAACTCAACGATAGCTTGACGAATTGAAAAATACATCAAGAGTAAAAGAAGCCATAGATTATGGCCGTGTGCCTTCAAAGACGGAAAAAAAGCAGGAGGAGATTGAGTATTAAGCGTGGCACGAACATTTTTGGAAGTTACTTACCCTGTCTCATTTACAGCATATTAGACTGGTTCATATGTACAATAACTGATAATAGGTTAGTCTGAGGAAATTGTGCCATTCGGCATGATTTGTTTTCCTTCATGTTTTTTTGTTATTTTTGTTGTTGTTGTTGTTGAATAAGTTCAATCTTATCGATCACCTGTGGTCTAAAAAGCGGTAAAGCCATGCCGTGTCTTGGCAATCCTGGCATGGATGTGCTCATTCTGTTTTGCCTGACTTGTTCACAATACGGCCATGGCTTGTGAACTTGTCAAGCTATTAACGACCTGTCCCACTAAGAGAACAAGTGCATCGTTGTTTGTATTGACTCGCAGGCATTTATCAAGTCGATTTTCAAGCCGGTAGTTTGCGTTATAGATGTAGATTCTATGTTTTTAATAATATCTGCTGGGGAACCTGTGAGAGCAGTACAATACTCTCTGCAAAGTCCAGATCTTTAAGTTTTTGAGTTAATGACCGCTAATTTCATCTTGTTTGGTCAATTACCATCTTTTTCAGTTCACCTAGTCTGCTGTTAGTGAAAAGATCATCAGAGAAAGTAAGCTTCTCAAGAGAATCCCGCGTTGACAGAGAAAGAGGGATACAAGCCTGCGGTTTGTATGACATGGCAGGTCAAGTCTTTGTAGATTCATTGGATAATGTGTTTCTCAAATTTAGCTAAGTTCGTTTTAAATTCTCCTCCTGAAATATCAATAATAAAATGTAAAATTATAAACAATAATTCCATTGATGTTTTTAAAACTAAAATGTGCATTGTCAGGTGCCTGCGTCAAGTTCACTCTTGAATTAAATATATAGGTGCATATTTGAGAGAGAGAGAGAGAGAGAGAGAGAGAGAGAGAGAGAGAGAGAGAGAGAGAGATGAATATGGAGTGACGGATTTTCTTAACTGCGTTTACAGTGCCAGCTCTTAACAAAGAGTGAAAGAACGGAAACTTTTGTAGGTACATTTTTAATTATGGAGAGTAATATCCCTTGTATAAATCGTTAAGTGGATTGCAACCGAAGTATTCCAAAATCGCTAAACGTCAAGGGCAGACGGTAAAAATAGAGATCTATAGATTTGACGTATTTGCAGAAGGTAAGACATACTTTTGACTGGTGTCCTACTTTTGATACTTTTTGGATGTCACCTACTTTCGTTTTGGATAACTAAATTGTTTTTTTCATCATGTTTATAGTATTTGTGACTATTTTATCTTGGAAAAGTGCCCACTTGTAGCAACAAACAATAGAATAGGAGACAAAATGGGATCAATGAAGTTCTGTTCTGAATCTGTTCATTGGTGCAGTGACATTTCCTCATTGTACGAAACGTGAGTAATCTGCTATCTGTTGCACTTCTTCTATGTAGGTTTTAAATAGACAGAGTATACATAAAATGCAATGATTTAGTGTACATTTTCCATATACAAAAGCAAATCGGTCAGTATCGGATGCCTTTGTTGTTGCAAGGCAAATTATCAAAATGGCTACGGATAAAGTTGGCTGTTCTAGAAAAATCTGTTTCCCACCTGTCTAAAATCATGATGTTTTAAAATATAAATTGATGTATAAAAAAAAATCATCGTATCGAACATCAAAACACGCACACACACATACACACACACACATTCATACAGGTCATGTAGGCTTTTAGTCCTACATGTAAGACAGCACATCTTGATTTTGTTTAGGTGCTGTCTTACGTTCCGAATAACGGCCCTGTGTAGTCTGTTCCGATGTCGTTGACATCGGAACGAGTAGTCAAAGTTTCAGGAATATTGCACATACTTGGCAACCTATATAGACACTCTTCCACTAATTTATGTTTAATTAATATACTTACTGTGCCTTTTTTATCCTGGTGGAATCAATATCTGACACTTGCAAATGGACGCATTTTCTTGTTCAGTTGACATGCATTTCAATTTGTTGAAATGCGACAGTATTCGAGAATGCCGAAGTATGTTCAAGTAGGTTCCAATTAGAAAATATTTCTTGAACGAAACGAAATGTTGCTTGCTGTTCAAATACTTAATGCTTTGATACTTTCGTTTCATTAAAATAAAACAGCCTTGTTGAAACCTACTTCGGCATTCCTCAGCCACCATCACATTGCAACCAATTGAAATGTGTGTCAAAGGAACATAAAAATGCATTCATTTGCTAGTGTCAGATTTTGAGTCGATCACGATCAAGACAGCAAACTAAGTATATCAATCACTCTTAAATATGTGGATGAATGTTGATATTTATTGTCAAGTATGTGATAATCATGAAAATTTCACCTCTTGTTCTCCTGTCAGTAGAGTCCAAAACACACTACACAGCGCTGTTCGTTAGGCAGTAAGACCCTGACGCCCAAAACATAAATATCAGCGTCAGGTCTTTTATGTAGGACTACTAGGCTTTCAGAATAGACAGTTTCAGCAACGTGTGTATTTTGTTTAAAGAATTTTTATCACACATACCCTCAAATGGCCATTATTCGCTTCATTTGGATCATCTTACCTTCATATTCCCTTGAAAGGTCATTATTTACACAAATGTACATATGGCAGTATCAGTGCTAAATGATGGGGACATTGTTTTGGATGATATCAGCCTTAAGGTGTGATCCAATACAAACCAGATTAAATGCTGCTGCTGACGATATCACAAATATTAACATTATATCCAAGCTGTTTACTTGGAATGAAAATCGATATAGTTTAAGCTTGGAGATATGGTTTTTTTTAAAATTTAAAGTCTCTGAAGAAAGTTTTCATTTTCATGCAAATTGTAGCAATATTACTTGATGTCCTCCCCCCTCCCCCCCCCGATTCATTTTGGTAACTATGTCAATCTAAGCCAAACTTTACCAATATAACCACACAGTGATGTATTCAAAGAGAGGTTGACAAACTTGAAAAGCTTTCATTGTCCCTAGGCACTGAGCTTTAAAAATCTTCTTACATGTCAGATCTTTTTGGTTGTTCATTAAATAAATGCTGTTGCTCAAGATTATTCCTACACTTTATATATGTACACACAATGTACACACAATGTACACACAATGTACACACAATGATTATAACCATCAGTCCTGCTCATGGTTGGGTGTCATAAATTTTCATTTTTTTTATCTATTGAATATTAGCAAATAAAAAAGATATGGGGAATTTTCTTTTTCTGATAAACAACTAGGCCACCCCTGACTAGAGACTTGTTCATATTTCATGTTTATCATTACACTTTAGATTATTGGTAATCCAGTGATGTTATGAATCCTGTGACTAACTATGAAGGAACTGTAAACTGTACATAGTATGCAGCAACAATTGGGATTGGTTTGATTATTTTAACTTGTCATGTGCCTTTTGCTAACAGAAGTAACTGTCACATGGTTTTCAGCAACTACCCATGTTTTTAAAACAGATCAATCAGGAAGAAAAAATCCTCAGATAAGATATGACATTTTCTTAAAATATGTACATAGCTAACACTATTGCAGATAGTTTTTGCTCAGAATTTTACGCTTTGTCTTAGGACATGCATTTGTAGCGTTCTGCAAAGGTTGGGGTGGGGTACTTCCAAAATATTAATTAAAATATTATAGAAGTTCCACCTGGCTCGTGAATTTAAATTTAGATTAAAGACCAAATAGGTATACGGCTCTGAGCCCCCAGTTATATATATATATATAACACGAAGATGAAATTCAACAATAACAATTTAATGAAACCTATAAAGTTAAATGTCACATAATCACTTGTCCTCTAAGTGATAGCCTATTTCATCTTATGATTTTCAGTGTGAGTTCGATTTTCCACCTGGCCTTTGGTTGTACTCATCTATTATCCTATCCTTCCGCTCTTCCTGAATTTCACCTCTCTTGATTTCTCTCCTCCCTTCACTTTCCTTCCTTTCTTTATCACAACAATTGGGGACACTTTTCCTGGTCTGTCCCCCGAAACTTCCTCTTCAGATTTACCTCTTCCTTCTCTTCCTTCCGTCTATAACGGAGACACTGGGACCACTCACTAGTCTGTCCCCCGAAGCTTCCTGTGAAAATCACAAGGCGTTAACATATGGTTTATCAAATCTCACCTCACACTAAATCATCCATTAACCATCAGATAAGGCTATTACGTTTTAGGACACGCATACATACACATCGAAATTCCCACACACTCTTACAGGGAACCAATGGGGTAATAGCACGATATCATATATCCATACATCATATCACATAAGTATATCTAATATATATATATATATAATCTCGTTGTACTTATAATACTACGACAACCAGATGTATGTCTGTACACTACACTCCCACAAGCGTACACAAATATTCAAATATTCATATTATTAATTTCTCACAGTGAAATCATTTCAAAGATAACAATCAATTTCTATAATTACATGGATAATGTGCTATTGTACTATAAAATAACCACATAGCAAATTATAATAATATTAATTCTTACGACGGCTAGCAAGCAATACGATTCTTTACAAATAGGAACTCATTCTTCAAATATACAAACATATCAACATCACAAATAATTATTTCTACTACGATTTTAGTAATAATACGTATATATAACGATCTACAATTAAATGCAGTAGCAGAAAGCAAAGATCAAACAAATAGCTCACTGACCTTTTTAGAAGCTATACTTAGAGTTCTGGATCTAAGCGTTTCCCGCCAATTAACGTATGGCTACGGAGTTCCAATTCTTTACAGACAATCCTCCTTAACGGGTAATCGGAAACTAAAGCTAGCCGGCCGGTTAAAGATATTATATTTTAAAATAAATCAGGGTCCCACCCCTTCCTCGATTCTGATTGGGTAGCGCTGGGGCCCTATCCACTCGACGTATTCAATCTGGCGGTCAGTCAGCGTATCCAGAAGATAAGGCACGCCCACTCCTTCTGGCAGCTTCTTGATGTACAAAACATCCTCCCAGTCCAAGGGTGCTAATTAAACTTCTGACGGGCTTTTGGTCAGCTTCCTCTCTTAACTATGGCAACTTACGTAAGGGATGGTGTTAGCCTGCGGTCATGTGCAACAATAAACAGTGGCTTGTCCGACTTACTTGATAACACATGGTTCTAATTTAATTTTGAGTCGGGCAACGCCACAGCATTGTTAAAGTTTTGTTTATGTGTCTCCACTGGCAATAGTGTGGCTTCCTTAACAACCATGAGGAAAAACTTTTATTCTTTATACAAGGGCTGAGTCATTTTTGGTCAGACTTGGTACGGAATGTTTGCTTGTGCAAATTATTTCCAGGGTAGCTCCCCACTCTGCATTTGCATTAGTAAATAAGCATGTCTGCTAGCTGGTGAATTACCATCCAGTTTTGTGGCTCTGAGTGGTCTAAAGCACTCACCATTTCAGATCACTGCCATCTCACCTCTGTCTGCATGGGTTTGAGTCATGTGTTCAGCCAATGTGGGTATGTGAGAAAGCTTGCCAGTAGCTTCTCGTTGGTCTGTGATTCTTTCTGGGGTTTTGCCAGGTTTTTCCTCCACCATTTATACTGGCCACCATGTATAGCCTATCTTGTGCAGAACATGGCATTAAATTCAACAACAACAGTAACTATCCAGTTTTAGATATTATCTGTCGCCAACCAACTCACAGGACTTATTTTAATATTAAGAGTAACAAAATAGTTAGAAACATTTGGTCCCATGACATCGTTTATTTTCGTTATGTCTAAGGTCAGTTTTATATTGATTGTAATATTAAAATACTGTTGCAAAACATAAAATTTATCATGTTTTTCTGTTGTGAAATCTTTATTTTCAAATGTGCATACAGTTATAAAAGAACATATATATTTGATACAGGCCCAACCCTTGTGACTTGAAAAATCGCAAGCCCTGACTCAAATGTCCTTATGCCTTACTATTTTACTATCATTTTATCACACAACATTGCAATTGCTGCACTTCAGATATGAAAAGATAAAAACAAATCATATTAAATTGACTGTGTGTTTATTAATATCTCAACATATGTCATGTAAAGCAAAGTTTTCCTACAGGTCATGAGGTCAGTCACTATCTAACTGCTTTATCAATGTCCTTTCTACTCGGTGGATGAACAGTTGATGTTCATTGGCATCTGAAGCATGTCTTTCTTGCTTATTATTTCCAGTTCATACCTAGCTGTAGGTCAGGGAGCCATACCACCAACTACCCCTCAATTCAATATAAGTGCACATTACCTTACAGGAAATAATGTTTAATACCTGTACATATTAATATATTCTAACTTGAGACTGAGAGGAAGAGAGAAAAAGAAAGAAAATAAGGTAACTGTTTTCTAAATGTACACATATACGTATATTTATACACATATACCCATACATATATAGCCACACACACACACACACACATGCTCATGCTTACTTGATGTAATATACTCAACATTCATTTATTACAAGTTTTATACAATAACTATTTTCTTTTCTCATTTGACACGATTTACACTATCATTTTCAATGATTATTTTCTTTTATTTATTAATCTCCCAAAAAAACTGAAACATAAATTAGGACACAGATATTACATATTACCTTAACAGTTTACTACATAAACATCTGAAGCGTGTCATGTTTTATATAGTTTCTCTTTCAATTTTTTCATATTGTACATACCAATGTGGTTTATGTAAATGTGAGCAAGTATGGTGCTGTTGTTATTCATTAAACTTGAACATGCAGCATATTGACTAATGCAACAATAATAATTAAGTGATACCATTAAAAATATTTAGGTGTTATTTTAGTTGTTCATCACTTTTTTTCTCAGCTGTGCCAAACGGGAGCCAATTTGAAACCAAGGATTCAAACCATACTGACCACGCTTGATCCCTTTATTGTTTATAATACCTTCAGAAAAAATATTCAGCATTTGGCATAAACTCTCCAGATTACAACAGTAAAATAATTAGCAGCTTTTTATGTGTACCTGCTAGCTTTAATCCCATTAATTGGTTGCAGTGATTACTGGTACCCATTATACTGGTTTCTGCACTACACATTAACAGAGGCGTAGCTGGGGGTGGTGGCAGCGGAGTACATGTGTCCCTGGGCGCCAAGGTACAGGGGCGCCAAAATGAGGTTTGCACCGTTACATTATAATAAGTAAACAAGGGTAATAAATCAGTCACAAGATCACTGGGGCACCAATTTTATAGTTCGTCCCCGGGCGCAAAATATCATCGCTACACCTCTGCACATTAAGTATTCCAAATGTTTTTTTTTTTTTATCCTACCTCCTGTAGAATCATGTGTATGTTAAAGCCAAGTAAGCACTAATGCAGTTGACTCGGGTAATCCATTCCCCCTCATAGGTCACATGCTTCACAATGTACACAAAGTTTACAGTTTTCATTAGGATATTATAAGTAGACCTACTTCATAAGGGGCATAGATGTGGATAAATATTAATAATTTATTAGTCTTTCAACATCTTGAAAATAAATTTACACATTTCATCAATATGATCAAAGTTTTCTCAGACATTAGATTTTTCAAAAAGCTTAATGGTCACCTTGTTTAGAATACAGGAGTGGCTTGATCTGAAATTACAGAGGATCATGCTATTAGACTTTTTGAGTACTGACATAATTGTACATGCTGTCAGTCAACACATTTGAAGTTTGGATGGCTCACTTAATAACAATACAGCCTAATTTATCAACCAAATGGAAAACCAGATTTTGGCTTGTTCTAAAGAATGACTAAACCAGTTTTGATCAAATTTTGGAATGTTTAACAAAATTGTGTTTGGCTTGGCTTTCTCAGCAATACTGTCTTCTATATCAACCATTTAAAACTATTGTTTAAGTAGTGTTAAATGATTGGGCCATCTGTGGTCAATAATGGTGTGGCTTTCCTAGTACATGTATCTAGGTGGATATCCTACATATGGTCCTTTTTTGTCGTATATTGTTAATTGTTACTAACCTATATATATATATATATATATATATATATATATATATATATATATATGAACATATAAAATATTTGATTTTTCATATTGGATGTTTTTTCAAGAAAATGGATGTGGCAGCCAGATATTGTTGAAAATTATTATTAAAGCATTCAAAAGATGTATAAATAATCATTTGGCATATGTGATCATGTCCAATGGCAAAGTTTTATTTGCTTAGGTTCTCAAGCATGTATTTTAGGAGGATGATACGATACTAAAGGTTAGTTGTTAATGTGTATTATATGCACATTTGTCCCCCTCCCCCAGCTTAATTATTGTCCCGGTTGCACATATTTTGTTCTAAAGGTGGTCTGATCTTGGATGACACATCACATTCTTAAAAAAAAACAAACAAAAAACACCAAAAAAATTGTGTGAGCATATTGTAAGAAAGCATTGTACTTTTTGTACTGTAGATCCTTAGGCAGTCATTAGGTTTTAGTGTTTTTCCATTTGCAGGATTGATGCTGAGTAGCAAACATATCTCTACTAAGAACCTGGTATGTGATATTTAAATAACCATTGTTCACTACAGAATCATGTTGCCCTTATCTGACCCCATTTATCTAGCAGACTGACTGGTATATCTCTAATACAGTTAGGTTATAGCAAGGTTATTTGGCAACACCTGTATTGTCTGGCAAATAAACAGTGTGTAAACTGAATGACCTTTAAATGTTATATGGTTAGTGTGGTTGTTTCACACTTTAATAGTTCAGGCAAGTCAAAGACAAAGACTATATGATACAAATGAAGTGATCATTCATTATATATATATATATATATATATATATATATATATATATATATATATATATATATATATATATATATATATATATATGCATGTATGTATGTATGTAGATTTTATACAGTTTTATTTCATTCTTTACAAGGCCAGTGGGATACAAGGTATCTAATAGATAAATCCTGTAACTTTAAATCATACCGAAACATTAAGAACAGTGGATCCACATATTTTTTTGTGGATCCACATTATTTAGACATTAAGAACAGTGGATCCACATATTTTTTGTGGATCCACATTATTTAAACATTAAGAACAGTGGATCCACATATTTTTTGTGGATCCACATTATTTAAACATTAAGAACAGTGGATCCACATATTTTTTGTGGATCCACATTATTTAAACATTAAGAACAGTGGATCCACATATTTTTTGGTATATAATTGCTGCATTTACTTTATAGTTAATAGGTGAAACAGAGTTTTAAAAAAGAAACAATATTTTACAATATTTCTGTACCCTGCAAAATAAATGAGGTATTAATAATTGTTTCTCGGTGTTGTTCACTCTCTTTTCTTCATTTACTCTGATATTATCTTGGAGATAATGTGACATAAGAGTTTCATCCAATCATATATTGCTGGATTCTATTCTTAAGTCCAGATATAAGGTCTGTTGGAATTATCATGGTAAGCTGTGACAGGTATTCCTAGCTGATTTTGCATTTAACATTCATACATAAGACATGAATGCATTATCAGGTATCACTAAATTACTCAGATTACTGAATGAATTTCTGATGTCAACAAGGGCATTTTAAAGGCAGATAGGACAAAGAGATTTGCTTAGTCACTGTTGTTCTTTTCACACTCCCGTGACACATACCTGAGATTTACTTACCTGTAGTTAATAAATTTAACGTACAGTATTCATTGTTGTGAAGTGCAACTATCCCTAATTTTGGTATTTTCCTACAAAATAAAACAAATCATGTGCTTGTGTCATTTACAGGAGTAAGATGTAGAAAACAATTAAAATTTTTTTAAAATGTATGTTTTTAAGGGAAATTAAAACGAATATCCAATTTTGTCTTGTCTTTTAAGGGTGTTGAAGTTAATTGCCAACATGATGTCCATTTTGTCAAAAACAATCAGGATTATTGCTAATGAAGTTACTTGAAATTTATTAAAATATAGTTCCAACATCATAACTCAAAACATACCGCTCCATTGGCCTAAGTGGATAGTGTCTGTCTCAGATGCCAGAAGTTGCAGGTCAGAACACTGACAGTCATACCAAAGACATGAAAAGGGTACTTGCAGCTGACTTGTTTGGCACTCGGCATTAATAGGTCAGTGTTAATTTCACCATGTCTCTGACATAACATTGGTGTTTTAACTTTTTTGGGGAAAATATCCCATATTTATTGAATTGAACATTATTTCACTTTGAGAAGAAATGATGTTGCAAATTTTCATTCGTGTTAAAAGTGATAAAATAAATCACCATTTGAGTTTTAGTTTTACTGGTCATAGTTGTCATCTTGACATTTTGTTCTTGCTACTTCTCCTAAAAGTCATCAGCATGGGTTTTTCATCAGGAGTCCTCCTAAAATGGCTGGTTGGTTTAAAATGAAAATGGGCTTGATCTGATATCCAATATAGCCACCAGGTCAGTCATCCTGAAAATGTTATCTCCACATGTGGCCATTTTATAAATAATTTTATCACTTTCTCCCAAATGAATGGCATGTCAGCATGTTGTTTTTCTTCCCTGAAAGACATCTTATGATATGTAGTTGGTCATCTGATTTCTAATGTGACTGCCACACTGTCCATCTTGAAAATGTGATAACCCTACTTCTCCTTGATGGCTGGTCGTATTGACATTGTGCATTCACCAAAACGACTTTCTATGATGTCTAGTTGGGTCAAGATGCCAGTCTGATATTGAATATGTCCACCATGGCATCCATCTTGAAAATCATACTCCAAAGCAGAGTCAAATAAATATGGCGTTTCCACGAGAAGATTTTTGTTTTGATGCCTTGTTGATCATAAATAAAATTTGTGCCAATCTGAAAACCAATATGTACACTACAGCGGCTAATATGATAGACGGTGTAAATACTCAGCAATTAAAAGGAAGAAATGTATAATCTTCAATTCCTGAAATTTTTTTTTTTCAGCCAGCTTAGCATCATTTCTTTTGAGGGACTCTTGTTGGTTTTATAAGCAAACCAATGTATAACAAAGAGTATTCATGATAAAACATTTTGGATACGAAGAACAAAATTAGATATATCGGATTAAATTATTTTATGTTAAAGCTGAGAAAATGTTATGTAGTTGATTAGTAGCTAACGTGGATAAAACAAATGTCCATTGTACGTGACGATGTATAATTCCATGGTCCGCTATTGCCAATATGTTTTGTATAGACCTACTAAATGATGTGCAAACTATGGAAATAATGCTAGGATGTAAAACAAGGGCACTTTCTATTAGTAAGAAAAATGCAGGAAGAGAGTGAACATCAACGTTGTTTAATGGGATGAACATGTAAGCAAGAAACCAAAATATACAATATGTTTAATGTCTTTTGAAAGAGCTATGTCATTGTTACATTTAAATCTGTTTGACTTGGTTTGTAAACACCGGATTGACATATAGCATATCTACCCTTAATACTTTCAAAATATTTTTAAATGTTCAATTGTAGTATTGTACCATTATTTAAATTGTTCTAGGTTTAATTCTGGTAAATGTTTTTAGATTTCAGTTTGAAATTTCAAATCTTTAGTTTGTTTTGCTGTTTAAAAATGTTACACATAAAAATACGTTATAATTATAAATATGTGTACTTTCTAAAGTTTTTTTTCCTCAAGCTCCTTAAGGTATTAATGAACATTCTACATGGCTTAAATAGTGAATAAAGTAAATGATATATGTTACTGAAACAAATTAGTAACGACGACAGCAAACAGATTATAGTTTAAAAAAAAATAATAAAGCAAACTACACTTGCATCTACACAAAAAGAGGCGTAACCACTGTCCCCCATGTTATTATAAACAAAATGTACCCCATAGACAACGTTCCCTCTAAGCAGCGCGCGTAGCTGCTCAGATATCCCCGCACAGCTGAATTATCAATACAACGTTAAATTTTGCTAGATCCAACGTTAATTTTTGCTCGTCTCCGTAATGGTTGCACAATGCAGCGAGCACTGCGCGCGCATCTACCATTAGCTTAGAGGGAACGTTGCCCATAGGACACGCTAGAGGATAGCTAATGATTTATGATCACATATACCGAAATCTAAAGGATTTTTTTTTCAAGATTAAGTTTACCCCCATAAAAGATAATGAATATACTAAATATTTATAGTGTGATTAGTAAAAATAAAGCATTATAAAAATGGTCATGTGATGTATTTATTGCTAACATCATCTTTTTAAACAAGCTTGATTTAGTTCTTCCTGAGAAGTCAAAAGGTCTGAAATATTTAGTAGATGGGTTCCTATTACCTAGAGCTGTTATTAGATGATGAACAAACTTGTGTGATTTGGCTTCTTTTTTAAGTTCTCCAAAAGCTTTCACTTATAAAACTTTTGTTTTATGTCAGTATCTGACTGTCCCTAGTGCCCTAGTGGTTGAGCATCAGTCTCAGATGCGAGATGTCGTGGGTACGAACCCCGGCCGAATCATATCAAAGACTTTTAAAATGGTACTAACAGCTGCCACGCTTGGCGCTCAGAATTAGGAAGTTAGTGTTAGGACAGGTCGGCCTTTTGTCAGGATAATGTGACTCAGTGGGACATTATGCTACATGTCGGCGACCTGATACACCAGATATCATTTTTTTTTAATTAAAATACAAACACACACACGCACAGGTCTTTGATTTGGATTTTTAACATAGCTTTAATAATTAGATCTTGATATGCCATCACACACGCGCGCGCCTATTCTATGTTTTTTTTTTTTTAAACATTGTTTCTATGGATGAATATAGATTTAGGCTGCACATGATCAAATTGTAAAAAACCAAATGGATTGGAAAAAAAAACATTGAAGAAAATGTAAAAATAGCAAAATTAGCAAATGATATCATTAGATAAAGTTGTATTCCCTATTTTTAATTACGACGTTTTGCTTTCAGTTCATTCTGAATTTACCTAAACAAATGTTTATAATTGTAAGTAAAATCTATATACAAAATAAGTATACTCTGATTTGCCATCACATAATGTGTTGGCTGATCGGGATCTGCCGTCACATAATGTGTTGGCTGATCGGGATCTTTCTTGCCTTTTCTGCAGAATATTCTTAGCAAACTGCATAGACTCACGTCTTCAGGCACATTGTGAGACAACATATATGGATTATGCAGCTGGCAGTTGAAAAAATACAGGAGATAATATATTTTTGTTTATAGCCTTTTTGAGATCATTTAATGGTCAATTTAGTTTTAATTAAACACTGTCCATGATGTTTTTCAAAATCTATGTGAATAGAAAGTTTTTCACAAGAAAAAGAGGGAAATGAGGGCGCGTGGTTTTCCTGATTTACTTGAAAAAGTGTTAGCTTTTTTGAAGGAAAAACCCTTCATTTTCATGGTATGACAGGAAGCTAATAATGATTATACTTGTTCTAAACATTAAAGCTGCTATGCTCTACATGCGTGTATGGTTAAGCTAAAACAAGCTGGCTTGAGAAAAGACCCCACAATTTTCAGTACATGTAAGTTGTTTTTTTTTTTTTGGCTACTTGAAAATGGAAAACTACACAGTGTACAAATGCGAAACGGAACAGTGTGCAAAGGCAATACAGAACAATGCACAAATGCAATGCATAAAATGTATCACTGACCAAAACTTGCAAATACTGTGGAACAAATCTTGGTAAGTAGAATACTAATAAAACATCACGTTTGTTTTTATTAAACAAGAAAACAAATTTCCTTAAACTACAGAGATGTATCATCATGATTGTTCCTAAATGAAACTGGACATCTAGTATGGCAGTCATCTCGAAAAACGTGTGATTGACCTAACGGTCGTATCATCGGGGGGTTTTAATAAAAGACTTGAAATGTCTAGGTAATCCAAAGGAAAAATCTTGCAGATCTGACTTCCAACATGTCCACAGCTATAGCGATATTGAAAAACATGTTCTCCAGAAGGTCATATCAGTCATGGATACTTCTTGTGATATCCATTAGGTCCTAATGAAAAGGGTTGTTCTAAGTCATCTTATGTGGCAAAGATAGTGACAAGTTTGAAGACCGTGCTATTGCTACTGCTCCTGAATTGATGGTCATATCAACAGGATTCTTATTTTTTTGTGCTGTCTAGCTGGTTCTTGATTCTCTATGAAGTATCATGGTCATTGCTGACGTCTTTTCATTATTTTGTCTCAAATAACATTTGTACAGATGTGACATTCAGTATGGGTGACCACATCATTTTTGGTCCGAATCACATGCCTTTATTAATCTCTGCCATACAACCTCTTTCTGTAGGGATTCGAATCTTAGAATTGGCCAGTGGGAGAAATATTGCTATTAGCTTCCTGTGGGTCGGTAGTTCTTCACGGTTGTTTCCCTGGTTCTTCCTCCACCAAAAATGTTGGCCACAATATATACCATGTGGTGAAAAATGGCATTAAGCCCACAACAACAACCACATCAGTTATCTCTAAAGATTAATCACTGCATCTCTTAGATGGAAAATCAACTCAGCATTGGGATTTCGGCAAAATATTTCTTAATGTGTCTAGTTAGTTTCAAATTCAACGGTGTTGCCAGATTGACAACCAATATGGCCACCATCGCTGCTATCTTACAAAATTTGTTATGGGCACTTGTCCTAATTATAATATCAGGAAATTTCGGAATGAAAATGGTGCAAACATTCTCGCGGGCCACAACGAACGAGTTGAATATCGTATTACTAATTCTGAATGGATGAATAATCATACCATCATGGGATTATCACATAAGCCTTCTAATGGCGAAGACTACATTCAGTTTATTAACATTTCTGAATATTATAGTAGAGACTAGTAAAATATAAGCGGGATTGTCATGATAAATATTGTTTAAGACCTTGTTACATTAGTGGATTATAAGGGATACATTATAGAGTCGGTGAGTGCTAAACATGACTTACATGGAATTACATGTTCGAAGTCATGGACGCAAACGTGTACAGAAATTCCGCCTCCTTCCCAGTTAAAGTAGTAACCTTTCAGACGTCAAAATAAGGAAGTTCGTTGTTTCAGTTTAAGCTTAATCATTCATTTGGAGAGCCATCATATGTGCTTTAGAATTGTTTGTGAAAAAACAGTGTAATGTATTGTTGGCTTTAGTGTGTGTGTGTGTGTGTGTGTGTATATATATATATATATATATATATATATATATATATATATATATATATATATATATATATATATATATATATATATATACATACATACATACATACATACATATAACCACCATCGATGGGAATATTTATATATTTAGACTTTTAATATTCAGCAACATGTTTTTTTCTAGCCATGACGGTGCATGATAATTAATTACTGCTTGACGCTATTTCGGTATTGTACGCAGAGTATTTTCTTAAATCTCATTACCTTGTACCAGTATTTGTAATTCTTTTGTTTTCGTTCGTTTTTCTCATCATTCGATACTTGTCAAGATTGTACGTAATGAGAGAGTTTGAAATATGATTGTTGTTCAGTGCTCTTTATGTTTTGAATTGTTTGACCGCTTAACCGAATTACTCGAAGCAGAAACAGCTCAATGTTAAATATCACCAATGTTACCATTACTGTGTGCATGCGGATGATGGGTGCCATTCGGCTCAAGGTAACCTCCTGATTATTACCGTATGTACTTATCAAGTACAAATACAATCTGCACATTACCGGATCAGCTGTCGCATAATTCACCATTGTTTGGATTAATGAGTAGAATATAGACATCATTGCCCTCACCCAAAAACTTTTATACATTTATTACCACTTTTTTTTTTTGGGAGGGGGTACTCTCTCTTGTTTAATCTTTACAGATCAGGTAGGGAGGCCCTCCTGATTTATATTTATTACCACGTGTATATATGGATTAACAGATGATAATGTATATTGTATTTCAACATAGTTACCTTCCTGGTATGATTGGAAGATAATGACATGAAAGAACAGTTCCACACATTAATGTACATGCATACACCGGGATGAACAAATTGTTTCCACGGATACTTGGCAAGGACAGCCTATAACCATTACAAGTCGTGCAGATTTTCTTACTCCTCAGTGGTTTTCAGAATTTGCGAGCTTTATGAACTTGTATTTAAAAATAATTTTTGTATTGAATGTAAACTTGCAGTTGCACAAAATATTGTGCGTCTAAGTTATCATTGTGTAATTGAACAATACGTAAAAGGCTTTTAATATTATCCCCTCCCCGCAATTATTTTCCATTGTAGCAGCATTTAAGAATCTCTCTCTCTCTCTCTCTCTCTCTCTCTCTCTCTCTCTCTCTCTCTCTCTCTCTCTCTCTCTCTCTCTCACACACACACACACACACACACACTTGGTCGACATATATATAGTAATGGGAGCCTGCATATGTGTGTGTGCACTTGCACCCCGCACCTACCTCTCCTTCCACTTCACCTCTAAACACGTTTTGACCTACATCCAATCTGTAATACAGTAGCCGACTACTACATGTTTTCTCTCCCCCCTCCCCAAAGAAAAAAATCTGAGGGCAACCCCTGGATGTATTCAATGAATATACATGTAGTATTGTAGTTTTTTTTTTTTTTTTTTTTTACAGCTTAAGGAGTTGTACAATTGATAAATCTGCTAGTTTAAGACCATAGACTATGTGAAGTATCGAATTTTGAATAATCAGCGAACCTTGAAGTTGAATATATTAGGCATTGAGATTTTCACATTTAGACTAGGGGAGTATTTGGGAAGGGTCATTTCGACCTTTATTCTTAATTTCTACAATGTCATCGTTAAAACTTAAAAATAGGCAAGTGTTCCGATTAAATGAAATTGATGGGAAATCTTAAAACAGATGTGAGAAAGAGACAGCCGAACTTTCGATCCATGTTAAATAGTCATTATTCAAACGGAAAAGTTATATAACGTAGTTCAGAGATTCTGGCTGACGAAACAAATATTTGTCTTAGGAATTCTTTTTTTTTTTTTTTTAGAATCCACTGCTGCCTATGAATGGTCGAGTGAAGTTAAGGCGTAAATCTTGGGAGTAATAGGCATTTAATGTGACAACCTTGGTAGAATTTCTTTAGTCCGAAATTTTCTGAGAGAGAGAGAGAATGTTGATTCTGAGGGAAGCCTAAGAGAAAAATATTGTATTTCTCATTAAATACAAGGTTTAGTGCTAGGACGCACTAACACACTAAAAGTTCACAGCATTAACGAAAGTTTTCTGAGGAAGAAGGGACTCAACAGCCCGGAGACGGAGTCCGGAAAAGAAAGAAAGAAAAGGGATGTGACGAGTGAGGTCCGAAAGGGAAAATTGTCGAGCAGAGAGTAAAATCTAGGAAGTCCAAGAAGAATAAGGTAGTCCGAAAGGGAAGACTTGAGGAAATAGGATATGTTGAAATAGTCGACAGGAAGGTGATGCATTCAGTTGTGGACATTATGCTCTTTTCACCACTCATGATGTAATAAATCCAAGTTAGCTGTTGCTGTAGTAGGGTTTAACGACATTTTCAGCACAAGATAGGCTATACATGGCGGCCAGTATGAATGGATGGTAGAGGAAGAACCTGGGAAAACCCCAGAAAGAACCACCGACCCACGAGAAGGTACTGGCAAGCTTTCTCACATACCCACATTGGTCGAATCTGAGACTCGAACCCACGCAGACAGGTGAGATCAACGTTCCCTCTAAGAGGCGCGCGCAACTGCTAAGGCATCTCCGCGCAGCTGAATTGTCAATTTTTGCTCATTCCAACGTTAAATTTTGCTCGTCTTCGTAATGCTTGCGCAGTGCAGCGAGCACTGCGCGCACATCTACCATTCGCTTAGAGGGAACGTTGGGTGAGATGCCAGTGATCTGTAACGGAGAGCGCTTTATACCACTTGGCCACTCGGGGCCCCCAAATCCAAGTAAAACACTGCTATTAAATCCTGTTATCATTTAAGTTTAATTGAAATTACCACTATTAATTTGTATGATTCAATTTGTTATTATTTTTTTGGTCTAATTTGGTTAGTATTGCATTATTTCTTCAAAATAATCTTGCCCTGTTCTATGTGGATATTCTATCTGTCACTTAAACCGGGTTATAATGTCGAGGGAGGTCATTCCCCAGATAACGTAACTAAATCCAATTAACTACCCCACTTACTAAGAGGGAAACGTTTACAGACTATATACCTGAAAGATGTGTTTGATTAATCAGGTATTCATTGATTTTACCATATGTACCTTTAAAATTAACATTTCCAAGTAAAATTAAATGTGTGAATTAATCAGAAAAGCGCTTTGCAATACAAATGGAATTATACATTTGCAGTAATCCACCAAATTCCAAATTTGAATTCTGCAACTTTTGATCATGAGCAGTCAATGAACCGCGATTAAGTAACGTCATAACTATGACTTGCCCACATCCATTGCTGTGATCTTGGCGGGAGAGCAAATTATCATTGGAAAAAGTGCATCGATCGACAACTGCTTTGTTCTAACGGCTGTTTTTACGGTAGATCTGTAAACGTTGACACATTAATCGTATTTAGCGTATAGCGACAATTGGAGAACTATGATAACACGCATGCAAAGTACCGCATAGAATTAGTTTACTTTGTAGCACTTCCTCTTTATTAGTCTTTTCGACTTTTTTTTTCAAGGACGTCATTTCAATTTTTGTCGGGATCGGGTGGTATGGGCAACGTATATAGGCTACAGCTATTTTACAGCACATGCAAATTCCTGGGGAGTGGATGATGCCCCACCCCCCACTCAATTACGTCCTTGCTATTTTCCCTTATGAAAATGAGCAGTTAATTGTCACAACTGAGCCGCGTAAACACGCCGTTGGCAATATGGCAACATGTACTCGAGCTTTGATCTTTGTGGAAAGGTTTATTAGCTTTAAAAGCAGGATGATATTAGTCAATATCATTTCTTGCAAAGTGTTTGCACGGTTTCCTTGCAGAGAATATATAAATTGCAAATCTTGCATACGAAACAGACACTATTGGGTGTGGGGTGGGTGGGTGGGTGAGGTCAGGGATTGTTGCCTCAGTACACAGAACATGATCTAGTGTATAGAATAGAAAACTAGTTTCGGGACGTGAACAGACAGTAGATTGTGATGTTACTTTTATAGTATATTATCTCATTGCTTATTTGTAAAAAGTTAGCATATTACATTGTTTCTGAATCGGTTCATTATGGAGTTATTTTTATACCGCCGTGCGATCTATAAATAAATAAATTGATTTAATACACGAAGGGAAACAAAGATGCAAATTCCTTGTTAGTTTTTGTCTTTCGTTTTCCTATTTATATTTATATGTACATATCTAATTATTAAGTCTTGTTTATTATTCAATGGCCGAGTGGTCTAAAGCGCTCTCCGTTACGGATTACTGTCATCTCACCTCTGTCGGCGTTGGTTGGAGTCTCAGATTCGGTCAATGTGGGTATTCTTTCTCCACCATTAATACTGGCCGCCATGTATAGCCTATCGTGTGCTGAAAAATGGCGTTAAACACTACAACAACAACAATTCATTGAACAGCTCCGACTCACTGGCGACATGTCGGGGGCCTGGGTGACCGAGTAATCTAAGGTACCGATGGCTCACCTCTACCCTTGTGGGTTCGAGTCTCATATTCGGCCAGCGTGCATGTGAGAATGTTTGACGGTAGCTTTCTTTGAGTCTGTGGTTCTACCCTGGATTTTCCAGGTTCTTCGTCCACCAGACGAAGTTAATACTGGTCGCCATGAATAGTCTATCATCTGCTGAAAAATAGCGTTAAACTCAAAAACTGAGGACAGGTCGCCCATTACAACAGAATTTTATTTGCAAATTACATATAATTAATTAGAATGCGGTATTTGGGCTCTGCATCCCGATTTATTCCAAATTCAGTTAATTAAAAGGTTCTCGATATCAAAGATACTTTCAGTGACCAAGATGTATTTATAGTAATCGCTCTTAATTTTACCAGGATAAAGAAGATTAAACTAAAACCAGACATGTGTATTCACGACTTGTGGAGAGGTTGTATCTACTGATATTCGGAACTTGCAACGTACAAAACTGTACAGTAAAATGTTCGAATCTTATCTTGCAGGTTCTTGTGTTCATTTGGGTACGTAGTGACTTGGGCTTCTTTGGACTGGACACCTGTTTCCATTTAGCAAGTTACTTTAAAGGTTGACTCAAAAAGAGAAGAAAAAAAGTACTGTAGGGATAAATGAGAGAGAGAGAGAGAGAGAGAGAGAGAGAGAGAGAGAGAGAGAGAGAGAGAGAGAGAGAGGAGAGAGAGAGAGAGAAATTAAGTGACACCGGCCAAAAATGGTGAATTCCACTGTTTTAGCGGCAGATCCACGAATTAAATCCTGAAATACACAGTATTATTTGACACATTTGGGTAATATTGGACAGCTAAAAATTTGTCAAAACCTCATTCCAACACAATATATTCCAAAATAACTCGATGCAGCGGAAAGCTATCAGGAAGCAGTAAAATAATTTTTCATATCCACTTAACGTTCTTTCAGTAAAGCGTGTATTTCCGTGTTCAGTGCTTCTCTTTACCCTCATTTGCGTTTCAGATGCCCCACAATTTTTAATATGACTCTCAGTTTTGATACCCAAGTTTTAATTTTACTCACTCTAATCGCCAGTTTTGACAACTTGGAGACTTTTGACTCTCGGTCTTGCACCCCTTTTGGCACTGCTGTCCAACCAGCGGCCCGCGGGCTAATTTTAAATGGCCCGCCAGAGCTCGAACAGTTTTGTGTGCATTTATATATATATAAAAGTCCATGGCCCACTTTTATAGTATATGTTCTTAACCAGGTAAACAATTGTGATTTTTTTAAATAGTCATTACTTTTATGTTTTCTGCTGGGGCCTTCGGCTTCAAGAAACATTTTTCAGTGGTCCATGGTGTCATAACGGTTGGACAGCAATGGTGTTAGATTCTTAATTATATAACCCAGGATGGCCTAAAACGTCGAAATTTAGAATAGTCGTTTTTAACATCTCTGCATACATTCTACACACTCTCAAATAATGAATGTGTTAGAGACACGATTATGATAACGTACTACATAGAAAATGAATTCATATAAATTGAAAAATGATGCAGTTTTTTTTAAAAGAAAGGGAGAAAAAAAAAACGATTGGATGCAGCGAACGAGTTTGTATAAAGAAACCGTGTAACCCAAAAAGAAAATAAGTTGACCATTAACAACTGTTTGTTTGTTTGTTTGTTTGTTTAGGATTTTTAACGTAGCTTTAACAATTTTTCAGTCATATCGCTACGATGTCTGCAGTGAGGCAGTTTATAGTGATGTCTACCACTGGGGCATCATGCCGCAGACATGTAGCATGATGTCCCGCCCAGTCACATTATCCTGACACCAGGCCGACCAGTCCTAACACTAACCTCTTAATGCTAAACGTCAAGCGAGGCAGCTGTTAGTACCATTTTTGTAAGTCTTTGGTATGACTTGGCCGGGGATCGAACCCACGACCTCCCGCTTCCGCGGCGGACGCTCTAGCCACTAGGCCACCGGAGCGGTTAACAACTGGAAGAAAGTTGGTGTTCATGCAGTTAATCTTTACACACTATTCTGTTATACCAGGGCCCAGCTACGTGGAATGAATTGCCCATATATATTAGACACAAAGACAGTGATCGCTTTCGAGAGTGCTCTTAAAACTCACTCGTTTCGACTGCAAGAACAAACCTAATGTTTCCTACCATAAATATTTTCAGCATTTTAAAAAATATATTCTGCAAATTGTATGGTGTTTGGTTTTTTTTTGTAGTTCTGTCTTTATAGCTGTTGTGTAAAGCGCTTAGAGCTCCTAAAGATGAGGCGCTATACAAAGTCCTCATTATTATTATTATTATTATTATTATTATTATTATTATTATTTGAAGCCATTCGTAAATATCTTTCAGTTGATGCCACTAAAACACTTGTGTGTTCATTAGTATTTTCAAGACTGGACTATTGTAACTCAATTCTGTCTGGTTCGTCACAATATTTACTCCAGAAACTTCAAAAAGTTCAAAACACAGCTGCACGGATCATCTTTAGAGTACCTCGATCAGAGCACACCTCCCCACTGCTCTGTACCCTACATTGGCTATCAATTCGATACAGAATCAAACACAAAATGTGTTCTCTGTGATATGTTTCACTGACAGACTCCAGTCCAGCATACCTATCCAGCCTCACCCATGTATATACACCAGCTAGACCCTTACGCTCTTCTGATGATCGTATACTCGTTGTTCCCAAGGTGAAAACAAAGTCATATGGACAACGTTCGTTTGCACACCAGGGCCCGGCGACGTGGAACGAATTGCCCACTGAAATTAGACACAAAGAGACAGTGGTCCCTTTCAAGAGTGCTTTTAAGACTCACCTGTTTCGACTGCAGGGATAAACTTAGCGACCTAATCATGTTTTGTGTCTTATATGTTTTCAGCATGTTTTTATGTTTTCCAATTTCATTGTTTTTGTCATTCATTGTTCTGTAGTGTAGTCATATCATTATTGATGGTGTGAAGCGCTTAGAGCTTCGAAAGATTAGGCGCTATACAAAGTCCTCATTATTATTATTATTATTATTATTATTATTATTATTATTATTATTATTATTATTATTATTATTATTTCCTTAGTGTGGTTGACTAGCGAACTATTCGCCTCCCCAGGTAGCGATATCTCTGACGTCATATTAAAACTGATGGTTCCCTAATGGTCGTGCGCTGCCTTTTACCTATCACAGACATCTTAACTTTTCCGCGTGGTTTTGTGAGAAAGTTTCACTTGTTTCGGTGGTTCTTCCCGACATAGTTTTCTGAGAGAAAGAAAGTTGTCTTCGTCCGCCAGATATACTGACCTCCATGTAGCAGCCAATCATGTGCTGATAAATGCTATTGAACATAAACAACTAACACTGGACGCCTTCGACTCAGACTCGATGGCACTTCTCAGTGTCGACACATGGTTGATCTGTCAGTGAATCTTTGTTCAGATTTGGTTGCGGTTATAACAAAACACAGGCACTCGTGAGTAGTTTTACCTACAGTAATATTGACTGAAAATGGTTTTCTCTATTGTAAATTAATTAAGAGACACAAAAGGGACAGGTAATTGGCAATTGTGGCATATACCAATTTAAGCTATTATTGTAAACTAATTGACACGTAAGTGACTTAACTGGCTGTAGTGAGACAGTTAGGAGTCATATTTTGAGAACGGTTGTGACATCAATGGCTTCTTATTTGGACTTAAAAATGATTTAAAAAACATGTGAACGTTCCTTAGTAGAATTCATGATGTTAAAGAGAATACGTCAGTAGAATAGTACATTAGGATCATGTAGCAACAATGGGATGAACATGCAAGGTATTTTCAGTGTATCATATTTCAGAATTGAAGCATTTTCCTTGGAATATAATACTTCTAAAAGTGGAAGAAGGTAATATTTTCTGTTGCTGTTCTTTTAGTTACAACGAACAAAAGTATTTATAGTTTATAGGTGCCTTTTACATGTGTGTATATATTTCATAGATAAATCTAAAATATGCATTACACATGTCGCTGTATGATATATATATATATATATATATATATATATATATATATATATATATATATATATATATATATATATATATATATGGCTATTCGCAATATCCATAAAGTCTAGCATAGTTTTAATACCACATTGGTTGGTGTAATAAATGTTCCTAACTAGACAGGACATTTTTAATTATTTCGTCATTGTAGAAAACTAATAATATTCTTTGTCACCCCTACATCGAAATTGTCAGAGGTGCTCAGAGTAAACGGATGAGTCGGCTTCGTGATAAAGACATGCTTGCGGTCATAAAGGTTCACATCACAGCATTGTGCATATTATTCGTGCCAGTAATTGACCTGTGTTTATTTCAAGTTCATGGACCGGTCATTCAGTACTATTCTAGGCAGATGATTTAAGCATATTTTATTGCCACGGAGTAAATAAGTAGCAGGCAAATGGATTGGAAACTATTTGTATAGCTTGTCGTTTCCTTTTTATTACGAACAGAAACTTTTAATCGGGAAAATATGTTGCCTTCACTGTTATAATAATTTCAGATTGTATTCCCATGCATTTAACATAAGCGTTTTACATCAGCGTTTTACATCATGCTGTTATGCAAGCGTTTTGGCATAGTTCTGTTTTAATTATCCTCATTTTTTTTAAATTGATTGCTAATTGAGAATGCACATGCAGCAGTTGTCTGTTCTGAATGCATAGTGGCATAAATGTGACGGTACATGTATGTATACTATATATACGAAAGGTTATCAATGCGGTATTATTATACCTTACAGCTGGGTTAAAAAAAAAGACCAGGAACAAATACAAGAAAAAAGAATGATTTGATTGTTCACATTGAGCCATTCAAAGCATAAATATACACAGTAATGGAAATATAAAATGTTATTGTTCTGTTAATGGTTACAAACCTGTTGTAATAGCTATGAAACAGAGTAATATATTAAGTATATGAATATCTGTTTTAATTTTGTACAAGCCCGTGACGGTGGCAGCCACCGTCAGAACAGTGATAGTTAAGTCTTGCTTCATGGGTCATCGATAGCCATGGTAACATTATCCACATAACTTTTTTAACATCCATTGCTGCCATTGACTTCCTTGTTTTTCACACGTATGCACTAACATAAATAAGGACACCAGCAACATGCAACATGATTAGTGATCATGCCAGTTTTATTGATCGATACGCGATTGTGTTTGAAAGAGAAACTTAAATGTGCTCAGTCACACTGCGGGAAACTTAGGATATGCGCCGCAATGGCAAGAACATTTGACTGATTCGTAAAGCTGCTTTACATATTTATGAGAGAAAAATGGAAATCTTTCCGCAGTTAGCCATGGTTGATAAAGGAGCATAGCGGATTTTTACCGATGGCTGGCCTTGACGATCCCACATCTCTGGGAATCGGGATGTTGTCGCTTTTCAGGTGGTGGTGAAACAGTTAATGTGTTGGGTCAAGGCTTTATTTGCATGCATTCATAGATAAACAGTTGAATATGTCATGCTTTCTCTTGCCAGAGGGTCATGTTTGAGGTCATACATACAAACATTACATTAAGATATTTTTTCCCCTCATCATTTACTGATATTTTCTAAAACGTTTGACAGATTTTCTTTATTGTAGCTATCAATCGTAATGAAGCTAAGCTAATTAATTAGCTGACATGCTTGATGTCCCCAGTGACATTGTTGTGTTGGTTCTAAGTTTTCTTTATACATTGCATGAATCATTATTAAGTTAAACAATTAATTATGTGACAGGTTCACCGTGCCTTTGCTTCTTGGAATCGGGAACATTTTTATGACAATGTTTTGATCATGGGTTTACCATGTGTACTCTGACCATACTCATTTTTTTTGTTACTTTTTTTAAAAGCATAATAAATAGATTTTTTTATCAGCAGTTTTCAGAGAAGTCGTTGGCATTATTGTGAACTGGATGTTAATATTTATTAAGCCCTTAACTGAAAAGTTTGGCTAGAATTTGATGAAACTTGCTACTATTCATGTTTAGAGAACGGTAATTGTTTTTGCCATCACTGAATTGAATCACATCCCACTGTAGTGAGATGTGGGATAGGTCAAAGGTCAGCCCCTAATCCCCTAATTTTACATAACTTGGTAAAATTCAGTGCGTATTTCCTATGATACATGCACACATATTTTAGATTAATCTATGAAATATTGCATAAGTGGATATTTAACTAACATTTTTCCTAACATTGCCCCTATGACATTAACCCAGTCTGTCCGTAGTCCTAGGAGCCCAACCCTGGGGTCATAACTTGGACACTATTGGGATCCCCATCTCATGACCACATCCACAATTTCTCACCATGAAAAGGCAGTCGTTTAAGTAAAATGCATTGCATATAGGTCTTTTCCCGGTGAATAGGGCCCTCATTTCAAAACTAATCATAGCCCTGTTTTAAAGTTTTTATATGCAATTGACTTAGCATTACCAATATAAATTAATTTATATAGACAGTGTAGGTTCCTGGAACTGGTCCTAACCTGATGGATAATCTTTTGGGATCATTGAGATCCTCACTTTGCAACTATGTATATGTACATATAAAAGGCCAAGTTATTTATGCAGCTAATTGGCGACACTCAAAATTCATCATGACATGCCCTTGATTATAACATAGAAACTGTTCTTTGTTGCCTTTATTATGTGGACCTGGTACTTTGGGTAAAGTTGTACTTAACATAATACATGTATATGAGAGAGAGAGAGAGAGAGAGAGAGAGAGAGAGAGAGAGAGAGAGAGAGAGAGAGAGAGAGAGAGAGAGAGAGAGAATATACACTATTGTCAGTGTGAGAACAGTGAACTTGAAACATTTTCAATCATACATTATCAGATATGTACTGTAATAAAATAATGACCATGATATAAAAACAATTTCAGATCAATTTTATTTAATCAGAGACGTAGTCTGTCACATACTAATATTGACACCAGCTGGTTAACCAGTCAAATGACACTGTCCTCAATTTGTCAGGTGATTGGGTTTGTAAAATCTTATTGTTCAGCATTTTTTTAAAATCACATGTTTGCACCCAATGACAAAACAAATATACAGGTGTGCAGTACAGCTTGAAAATACAGCAATCCTTCACTGTAGGGGATCTCCATTATAACACATCTGTTATAAAGTGAGTTCAGTCATGGATTGGATTGCGTTAAGATGCAGTATGATTATGTTGTGTACTTCATTATAAAGGTGGGCTCTATTAGGTGTTATATTGTGGCCACAAGTTAGCCAATGAGTGAGTACTGTATTTTTATATTTAATATTTCTGTTTCAAAATAACTTTTATATTATGTTGACCTGATATTTTAAGGATTTGTATTTTTGTATCTTTAGATTTTATTTTATATACCTTTTACAGGGTCTTAACACTGTTACCTTTACCATTGATATTTATCTGTTCTAAATGTTTTCCTTTACTTGGTAGGGTTTATCTTTCTTTATTTTTTAATTTTTTTATCATTAAATATTTATAATTTATGTAAAAATTAGTGCCATAAAGATATTATATCACACAAATGGTAATATCCAGTTACTAACATTGTCTTCAACAATCATACATACATGACCTGTTACTGACATTGTCTTATACAGTGATACTTACATGACCTGTTACTGACATTGTCTTATACAGTGATATTACTGACATTGTCTTATACAGTGATACATACATGACCAGTTACTGACATTGCCTTATACAGTGATACATACATGACCAGTTACTGACATTGCCTTATACAGTCATAGACTCATACATACATGACCAGTTACTGACATTGCCTTATACAGTGATACATACTTTGATACATACATGACCAGTTGCTGTTATTACCTTGTAAAGTCACACATACATAACCAGTTATTGACATTTCCCTGTACAGTCACATACAATTAGTTGCAGACACTTGCTTTTTACAGTAACACAAATATAAACCAAATACTTTCAGTGTCTTATACATTCACATGAACATAACCAATTACTGACACTGCTCTATAAATTCACACAAACCTGACCAATTACTGACATTGCCCATTCACACAACCAATTACTGATATTGCCCATTTACACAACCAATTACTGACATTGCCCATTCACACAACCAATTACTGACATTGCCCATTCACACAACCAATTACTGACATTACCCAATATATTCACATGAACACAACTAATTCCTGTCATTGCCCTATTCATTTACACAAACAAAACCAATTGCTGATACTGTTCCTTACAATCAAGCAAACATAACTAATTACTGACATTGTCAGGTATATTAACTTGTATAACCAGTTACTGACATTGCCTTCTACAGTCATACATACATAGCCAGTGGCTGACATTGACATTGTCATTGAGGAAAGTTGGTCTTCTTTTGATTTTATATACATTATTTGCAGTGAAGAATATATTTTTGATAAAAATGTTGAATATCTACTCATATATCTTTGTTGTAATCAATAGGCAGCTTAATAGGTACATGTATTTCGTGCAAAAAGTGTACAGGTATATGATATAAGCAATGTGAAGAACATAGACTGATAAAAACCTTCACATCACAACCATTATTACTAGCCAGATGTGCCAGGGCAGTATATTTGGAAGAGAAATGAATATTATTCTATTTATGTTGGAGCAGTTGAGGAGAGCCAGCATTGATAATTACATTTTTGCCATTAGCTTTATTATCTTATACAAGCTCTGAAAACTGGTACAGTAGCTTAGAATTTAGCAGGAATACTAAATACTTGGTCTTGAAAAGCTTCCCCCACTCCCAAAATATATGATTACCTGATTTGGATGATTATCATGTTACAATTTTTATGCATGTAGATTAAAGATCAAAGCAAAAGCGTTGAAGTAATGCGATAGAGGAATGCGGACTAACGACTTGTGATACAGTGTACATTATCATTGATTGTCTTTTGTGATAATTATAAATATGTGTAAATAATGAAATTATATATCGTTGCAGGTGAGACCTTAAAATGTGAAGATATATTGTGATAAACTTGACTGCAAAAAGTGGCCTGAATCATCAATTTTGTATGAAACAAAAGTTTACGTACCAGTCACAGCAAGTGTAAAAGACAGAAGATACACAGCCAAAAGGAACTAATTGACTTGATAGATGTGCATATAATATTGTTTCATTTAACTTGGAGTAGTTCTGACAAAATTTGGAAGCAGAAGTGTTCCAGGTGAGGGTGTGAACAAACTTAAATAGAGTATATTTTCATTTGGACATTTTTGGACATTGGCGAAAAATCAACTTGGAGTAAAGTCTCATTGGGATCCAGACCACAGTAAGGGGCCATCGAGTGATGGACAGAATCCATGACACGGTTGCATGGTATCAACAGAGGGTAAGAGAAGTACACTTGATATTCACAATTTAGCATAATATTTTAGATCCAAACATTTTAAATGCCAGGGTCTGAGAATCTTTATTCTCATATGCTGGTCGAGAATCAGTAGTACCCTATACTGCCATTCTCATAAGCCTGGTATTGATCCTACATCATAACTACTGCTTCATAAAGTACTTGCTAAATATCTACATTTCTGGTAATGTGTTAAAATGTGTCTCTGAATGGTCTGCTTTTGCTTAAAAAAATTTCAGATTTAAAAATCTTAAGGTATTTTAAGGAATAAACTGCGCAGTTTATTAATTTTATTGGAAGAAAGAAGAAATAGTAATAATCTGATGGGTTATTACTTGTATGTGAGGGCCCCGAGTGGTTTAAAGAGCTCTCTGTTACTGATCACTCTGCGCGGGTTTGAGTCTCAGATTCAGCCAATGTTGGTATGTGAGAAAGCTTGCCAGTAACTTCTCGTGGGATGGTGGTTCTTTCCTGGATTTTCTCTGGTTCTTCCTCCACCATTAATACTGGCTGCCATGTATCACCTATTGTGTGCTGAAAAATGGCTTTAACCCATATAACATCCACTTGTATGTGATGAGTCGACAGCCAAAGAATATTCTTTTTGGATATTGGACCACTGTAAATTTCAGGCCCCAATTAAATTTTGTAGTTTTGTTATATTTGTTATTGGTTTTGTTAAATGCTCAAGAGTGCATAATTTGACTGAATATATGCCCACATGATGAATGTTGCTAATATACACCCACATGACAAGTGTTGCATCAAGATTAAATATCAGTGTTGCATCATGTTAACACCATTAATATTGCTTTTGGGCAAACATTATGTGATATTATCCAACTGCATCGCTGTATTGATTAATTCAGCAGAAATTTTGAGGTTAGTAAATAGTCCTAACACAAATAAGGATATCTAGGCATTTTTAAGCTATCTGCTCAGTGCTGTAAAATACGGATATCATAAAACCAAAATGTTTTGTTAACAAAATGGTAAAGAGATTAAACCTTTTGAAACAAGTAACATACTGTGCTAAGGCAAAGTGGGTCAGAATACATGAAGTATTGCCACACAATCTTTGATAACGATCAATCTACAAAAGTGAGATTTTTTAAAATTCAGTACAACAGGACTGGTAGCAAATGTCATAAGTCCAGCCAAGTAAGCTTAAAGTTTGTAGTGGCCAGGTCCTTTTTTCCGCTTATCAAAGAATCGGTAGATAGTTTGGTGGATCTGACTAGGGAATTAAATAGGTCAGTCCTCTTACCTGTATGTAAATGAGCCAATCAGGGATGATTGCTTTTTGACCGTTTTTAGGCATGTTCTATGGAAGAAGAAACTCACTATAAAAAAAAGACTCAAATTTGGTGAATTAGTTGGTGAAGTGGAAAATTTGGATGAGTTTTGCAGAATGGGTGGAATAGTGATATTTAGTGTTGAGTGTCCAGTGATTGTTAGTCATGGCAACAGAATAAGTGCATGGAGAAAATTCAATGCATTGTCTCAGAATTTTCGATTCACTAGAAATTGCCATGGTGGTCTGGTTGCTTGACAAACTGTTGATTTGGACCATTGGTGAAAATTAGAGATGGGTACCATGAAAAATGTTGCACTGCAGTATTTCTAAATGTACTACAATGCAGACCACATTATACCACAGCTGTAATAGGGACTAGCGATTCAATGTGCTGGAACAGGTTCTTCACTCTTTTTAATTTTGGTCCTTCATTAGCTAGAAAAAATATCTTGCTCTGACTTGAAGCAAAAAAAACATATTAGGAAAATATTTGAATTATCTTGAGATAAAATAATATTTCTGCTCAAAAGAAAATCCCAATTAAATGGTCAGTACCAAATAGAAGATGAATTTGCTCAGTGTATGTCAAGTGTTGTATAAGTTATAATATAAAAACAGTAACCAAAGTAGGTTAGTTAAGCTTAAACTATAGCTGATACAGTAAAACCTGTCTTGAGAGACCACTGCTATGAAAGACCACCTGTTTTGGGAGACCTGAATCTCAATGCACAGATTTATTGATTATATAGTGTTATGACCTGTTATGAGAGACCACCTGTCTTGAGAGATAATTATTTTTTGGCAGAATGGGTGGTCTTTCAAGACAGGTTTTACTGTACTGTTAAATGACACCAGGCTGACTTTTGAAAGCCTATTGATAATTAAAGGATGTGCTGATACTGAAGCCATTGATTTACTAGCTACACTATTTGTATAAAACCATCACCAATGAATGTCAACACCCGGTCATCATATTTATCAGAGATGGAGAGTAATCAATAAACATGCTTACTCAATGCATGAAATTGAAGAGAGCAAATAGAATTAATGGTTTGACATGACCGTCACAAAGTCTTAATATTTATGTTATGTTATGCTATGTTATGTTATGTTATGTTATGTTATGTTATGTTATGTTATGTTTATGTTAAAGAAAATATCCTGTGAACCAACAAATTTTGACTTAATAGAAATACAAATAAGATTCAGAAATGACCTCATGAGAGTTCTGACAGTATATTAATTTTGCACTTATTACCTTGTTTCACACATAAAAATATTATACCAGCCTGCTTAAAAGAGAATTTCCAATTATATTTTCATATGGACTTGTAACAAAGTACTAATGAGCAAAATAAAGTTAAATCCTTGACTGAATTATATCACCTTGCATCAAATAACAAATAATAGACAGAATTTAAAAAATTCTTGTCAGAATTTATTTACAAAGTAAGAAACATAGCTATTTGGACCTTTTTTTTTACTGACTTAAAACAATATTATAACAATTTACTTCAATATTCAGACACATGTTAACAATTATTTTAATTTATTTTTCTAGTTTTAAAGTTCTGCTTTGTTGCTAAAATTACAAAACCTTGTCACATTTGTGTTTTAATAATCCATGCAGGAAAATTGTTCCACATGAAGATTTTACTCTCTCTCTCTCTCTCTCTCTCTCTCTCTCTCTCTCTCTCTCTCTCTCTCTCTCTCCAATTTCACATATTGTTTAAATAATGGTTGGTCAATACTCACTGAACCATTCATGTGCAGGGGGATGTTATAACACACTAATGCAGTACTCTTGTTATGTGGGTTCTGACATGTACACATGACATCTATATGAAGGAAATATACTGATTAATATGTCCTGGCCCAGCCCTAAGGCAAGGCCCGGCCCTTGGGAAGGCAAACGAGGCAACCACAGTATTTTCAGGCATATTAGGAATGCCATATGTGGCAATTTCATTAAAAAATGGTGGAGGGATCAGTTTGTATGGTGAAGGCAGGTTTTATGAGAAAATTATAAAGATATATGTATAAATATTCCTGTAACTTTTATTATTGGTATAGCAGGATTATGTGTTATGACATTGGTACTGTATCAGAAATATGTGTTATTGCAAAGACATTACCACTGAATCCCATATACATGTACTGCATGTATGCCATTGTATTGGCTTGACAAGAGCAGTTACTACAATGCTTTTAATAATGAGATATTTGATGAAAGCTTCATTGCTTTATTGCAAAATGTCACTTTCTAACTACTGCACCTCTTTATGGTGGTTGGTTTAGAAGTGAAGCACTGACATAATTAATGGATTTTTTCAAATATACAAATGAATGTTCATGGTTTCTTATCTTTATGCCAGATTGACTGATTTTCTTGTGTTTGCTCAAATTTGGCATTTTTTTGAGATGAAGAGTCCTGGAGAAAACACTGAATTTTATGATGTTTCTTTACATTTTCTTTTCTGGACATTAAAAGACCATGTTAGGCTTTATCATGCAGCAGAATTTTTCTCTTCAACTTAAAAAATGTAAACGTTATTTTGTGCTTTTAATAAACAGTGGGAGACTACGTGCACATGTACTGTGTACAGTTAGTTGTTCCTGCTAATGCAATATTGTGTTCTGCATGTGCTTTTGCATATATTATGTCTTCTCTTGCAACTCTTTCTACCCTGTTTAAGATATATATATATATATATATATATATATATATATATATATTCAAGATATTTGAATATGGCCACAGAATTGTTTTGTAGATATTCATACTGTTAAATTTTTCTTTGTACTCATGCTGAAGTGCTGGAGTTATTGGAACTCAGTGGTTTGCATGTAGGACTCACGATGTGAAATGAAATTGCATATTTGTGTCCAACCTGCACTCAGTGACTTGCCATTCTTTGTTGCCCCTAATGTTTTTGTGCACAGGATGAGCACGTTATACCAGCTCCGGCTGTCTAGGCATTATAGTCTTTCTTGTATTGATGTGCTATTAAGTAACAGGCAACCACCTTGAATTTGGTTTTCTCACTAAACAACTACTTGAAAGATTGAAACACAAGAACACAAGAATCTTAAATATCCAGTTTACAATGGGTAACTCTTGTTGTCAAGGGTTACCCATTGTAAACTCGATATTTAAAATTCTGTTTACTTTAGCTTCATTTGGATTGCTACAGTTAAAATTATAAACCAAAATATCTTACTTAAAAGCATCGTAACATCTCTTGCATACATCATGTTTTTACAGAAAAAGCATACTGTGATTATTTTTAGCAACAAATAATTTGTTATCACTACAAAATGTCATTACAATATGATGTGACGTTTTCAGCATATACGAGGACATGTCTTTGAAACCCTGTCATGATTTTTTTCCAATATTTTGACATTTGTATTAAAAATAGTTGCATCCAATTATAATTGATTTAAATTTGGTTCTGTTCTTAGTTTTGTAAGTATAAATATTGGAAATAAGGACAAAGTTGTGTACATATTTTATGGTTATCACATTTGTGATATGGTTATTTTATATATCCGTTCAACGATCCCTTTTTTGTGTGGTTCAAAATGGTATAAAGCATATGCTAGTCATATCTGTGTCGTAAATTGACATTGCTGTTATTTTGTATTTCAGAAAGAGGTAAGCACTCACTTTCAACTAATATGAATAATGGAAAGACCGAGACTTTAAATGTTACAACCATGGAAAGACCAAGCTTTAAATGTTACAACCATGGTTGGAAAGAACAAACATTTCAGGAAAGTATCGCCCATTTGGAAGAGGCACATGGCGCTAAATTGATAAAACTTAAGAAACTTGCAATTTCAGGCTATAGACCATTATACAGAATGCAAGTTTTTTGACCAGTTATATCACATGTTAAAGTCTCTCTCGACTTGAGATTAAAAACTATTTTGAATGGTTGATGAAAGAGGTCATTAATACGGAACAATTCAATGTTCTAGTAATTGTTTTTTACAGTATTAGTTGTTTTGGTGGAACATCATAATTTTACTCAGGCCCTGTCTGGACTGGTAATCTTTTTCACAACATATATATTTGAATTTGTGGCACCATGCCTTGTATTATCATTATTCATGATAGACGGGTAATATTTTTCACAACATATATATTTGAATTTGTGGCATCATGCCTTGTATTATCATTATTCATGATAGACGGGTAATCTTTTTCACAACATATATATTTGAATTTGTGGCACCATGCCTTGTATTATCATTATTGATGATTGACGGGTAATCTTTTTCACAACATATATATTTGAATTTGTGGCACCATGCCTTGTATTATCATTATCGATGATAGACTGGTAATCTTTTTCACAACATATATATTTGAATTCGTGGCACCATGCCTTGTATAATCATTTTCGATGATTTAAGGATATTTAACTACCATTTTTTTAATTAAAAACTGAAGGTGCTAATAATTTTCTGGTGTATAATGTATTAGAGATAAACTTTACGACAGAATTTTAAGTGATCACTATACAGTTGTGATACAGAATATACGTGATAACATTTAACAGCATTTGAACCAGTCTCTGTGGAATTGGTACATACAGTTGTGATAAAGAGCATCCCAAAGTAATGCAAACTCGATGCTTGAGTGCATAGATTTAATATTGCTTTCACTAAACAGTGTTATCAGTACTTTATCTGGGGAATTCCCATGATTGTTGAAGACTGCTATTTAGCTTCTGTTGAAGAAACCAACACTTGATACGAACAATTAAAAAAATTACCTATATGTTTCTGACCTCATTGATTTAAAAATTCTTAGAAAAAGTTGTTCTGTTCCAACTTGTATTTCATCTGAATTCAAAAGTCTTTCTAGCAATGTACATTCTGCCTATATTGCCTGAAACTTTCTAAGGAAAGTTAATTATCTTCTCTCTGCTTTGGATAATGGAAAGATTATAGTTCTCAACCTCTTTGACTTGTCTGCAGCATTTGGCACAATAAACCATGATATATTACTTCACCATCTCCAGTTTGTATTTGTGATGCAGCCTGACTATGTATCAAGTCCTACTTGGTCAACATGAGAAAAGTTTTATACGTAAATGGAAAAGATTCCAGCCCAGTTAATATATGTCTTCGTCTTCCACAAGGCTTTGTTCTCGACCCAGTTCTCTTCATTCTGTGCACGCCACTCTCAAGTGTCATAGATCAATATCTGGTGTCTCACCTTTTGTACACGGATGATACTCAGATATGCAAATCTAGCAACCCAGCTATAGTTGATGCTACCATCCAAGGAGTAGAGAGGTGCATTTCTGCTGTGAAGACATGGATGACATGTAAGAAGATGCAGATGAATGTGGATACAACTGATGCCATTCTGATCACGATGCAAAGACTTTCTCATTTACATTCTTTGCTTCAAAACAGTATAAGCAATGCCAACATTAAATTTACACAATATGAAACCTAGGTGTCACTCTCATCACACCAACATGTAATGAATATATGCAAGGCTGCATATCTGGAGATAAGACACATCAGCTCCATTCAGAATTTTCTTTCCTCTAAAAAACTTATGTATTTCAAAGTACTTTCAAGACTGGACTATTGTAATTGACTTCTGTTTTGTCTCATTATCTAATAGAGAAACTTAAAAACATTCACAACATGGCTGCTTGGATCATGCTTAGGTAACAAAGACTTGAGCACACTTCCCCATGCTTTGTAACCTTCACTGCTACCTGTTTGATCCAGAATCAAACACAAAATCCATTCACTTATTTGCATTGACTGGCTCTAGCCCAATATACCTATCTGACCTCACCCATGCATTCACTCCCTTGTATGCTTCACACATACACATTCTCATTGTCTCCCGTTTAAACTGTTATATTGACAACTTTATTTTGCTTATCAAGGTCTATCTATATATGTATTGATCTTAGCCACAGGGACACTGTGTATTCATTTAAGAGTACTCTTGAAACTTACCTATTTGAAATAGAAGAACAAACTTAAAGATTTGAAAATGCTTCCTTACTGTCAGCATGTTATTGTGTTGTAATTTTATGGCATTCATTTTTGTAATTTTATTGTACATATTTTTTTTTGTTATTTAATATTGTACAGCACTTAGAACTTGTAAAGACCAGGCACTGTGCAAAGTCCACATTATTATTATTATTATTATTATTATTATTATTATTATTATTTATATTATTATTATTAAATACAAACAATATATTGAACAGACATAAACAAAAAGCTATTATAACAGATCGCAGTATCCTAGTATCAGTAAATGAATGGAACAGAAATTATGCAAGTGGAAATGTGATGACAGCGAGATGTCTTTATATATATCAATTATGTATATAGTTATGTATGTTAGTGTGTGGTAATTAGATACACAATTTATTTAAAATATGTAACATGTGCAGCATCTATGTATTATTGTAAAAGTGAGCCTTTAGTATCTTCTGTCTAGAAATTTGCCCTCTCCATGATATATTTCTTTCTGAAGTCCTTTTATTGTTATAATTTGTTATTTTATGTTATAATACTTCAGCTTTGCGTATTGTTGCTTATTATTACTATTATATCATTTGGAAATTTGTTTTTTCTCATGCCAATTTTGTAGCACTTATAAAAAGATTTTGTGTAAAATCATAATTTAACCTGATATGCCAACACAATTTCAGGTTATTTCCAGGCAAAGTCTCCCATACCCCCTCCCCTATGGCATTATTGCCATGAGCCACCAGGTGGAGGTTGTGCCGCCTACCCTCCCATCATGCAGTTTTTTTTTTAAACTTTATGTTCTACATTATTTATTTTTGAAATCCTAGTATTTCATGTGCTTCCTTCATCAGGAAAATGTGTATTTAAACTTAATTTTTGCAAGAAACAATGTAGATACATGGCATTTGTCATGGGGCAATATTTTCATAAAAAGATATTTTATTAATCAAAAGTTTTTAAATAGATAGAGAATATCTTTTTTTCCAATGTTAATACCGGATATATTTATTTGTGGTACCAAAAAACATGATATTTAAACAGGTAGCAAAGCCACAAGTTAAATTGTATAATTTTTGGTAAGACAATATAAAATACAGCTAGCATTAATGTAGGAAGGAAAGATTTATTTTTATATTATATCCCAGACTTGTTAAAAAAATTTAAGCTTAGAAGACTAAACTTACTCTTTTGCACATTCACCCCACCCCCTTTTCATAAATTCACCTCACTTTCATAGTCATATAAATACACATGACCAAAGAAAGATGTAGACAAATTCTGTTGTAGTTAATGAAATGTTTGTCATTTTGTAAATTATTGTTGCCAGTCTAAAAACATTGCAAGTCTGATTCAACAGTGCATCACAGCGGGTTTGTCGTTGTTCTTATGGAAGTAAGGGAAATAGCTTTTGAGAGATGCGAATGACATCTGGACAGGTTACTTTGTCAAAGATTAATTTTCTTGTCTGAAATGTAAGATAGTTTCTATAATTATTTTCTAATTCACAAATTAATCATTTTCGCCGTTACAGGCATAACATTTGTAGGCACATACAATCAGTTGTTGCATGGCATGATGGGAAATCATATTTTTCAAATAAAAATATAGGAATGAAATATTTTGGAAGTTGATTTGTCAGTAAATCTGTACATTTTACTCTTAAATGGATAATGAAGTTCTTAATTTTTTTTTTAAAGCGATTTAAAAAAAGCAAATGCTATGAAAAAAATTATCTAAAAAAGCCAAGGTAACTGTTCTGATTTTTCATTTATGAATAATATTTTGATGTAAAAATGCACCTACATGTACACTCATTTTATTAGTTCCCAAGTAAAATTGTTTTAAAAATACTGTAACACCCAATTACAACAAATTGTAGACTTCATAGAGAATTTAAAAAATCCTTGGCCAGGATATAGAATGTAACTGTCCACCCAGTCCCGGATTACCCATTAGGCATAGTAGGCAACTGCCTATGGGCCCCGCGACTTTTATGGACCCCATCAGGGTCCCCCAGGGGTCCCCATGAGACCGTGACCGTGGGTCTGGGGCCCCAAAAGTTTGACTGCCTATGGCGCTGTGTCCACCCATGCTCCCCCAACCAAAATCTACAAAGGAGAAAATATAATTGCTTGTGTGTATTTAATATAGTTGATACTTGGAAACATGTTACAAAATTAAATCTGGAGTTTGAAGTCATAATAAAGCAGTGTTTCCTTTATCCTCATTTGCGCTTCAGAGACCCCCCCCCCCATTTTCTATTTTACCCCCAGTCTTACATCCTAATCTAAGGGATACACGGATAAATTTCATCTGTGGTGATTTTATGACATGCATTTATTTAGAGTCATTTATAGTATGTATTCAAATGTGGTGATTTATGACATGCATTTAGAGTTTTGTTTGTGTGCTCATTTGATTTGATGTGTGTTCATTTGATTTGAATTTGATGTGTGTTCATTTGATTTGATGTGTGTTCATCTGATTTAATGTGTGCTCATCTGTGGTGATTTTGTAACATGCATTTATTTAGTCTAATTGTGTTTGTGTGTTCATCAGTGATGATTTGATTACATTCATTTGAGTCAATTTGTGGTTGTATGTTAATCTGTGGTGATTTTATGACATGCATTTATTTAGAGTCTAATTGTGTTTGTGTGTTCATCAGTGATGATTTGATTGCATTCATTTGAGTCAATTTGTGGTTGTATGTTAATCTGTGGTGATTTTATGACATGCATTTATTTAGAGTCTAATTGTGTTTGTGTGTTCATCAGTGATGATTTGATTACATTCATTTGAGTCAATTTGTGGTTGTATGTTAATCTGTGGTGATTTTATGACATGCATTTATTTAGAGTCTAATTGTGTTTGTGTGTTCATCAGTGATGATTTGATTGCATGCATTTGAGTTAATTTGTGGTTGTGTGTTCGTCTGTGGTGATTTGATGGCATGCATTTACTTAGAGGCAACACAATAGTAAATTTGCATATTTTGAGCTTTAGATGGGAAGATCTGACTTAATTTACAGATATTTCATATTTAAAACTGGACGTGTTTTGTATTTAGTATTTTGTGTGTGTTCTATATGGCTAATTGGTCAGTACCATAATAAAGCTGAATGATCAGACATTCATGTTTTCTGAACTCTGCATTTTCAAAATTTGTAAGAATTTTAAATTATGTACACATTTCTGGAAACAAAACAAGAAAGAAAATAAAATAATTCAATTCGGAACATAATGTACAAACATTATTTAATGTATACTTCAAAACTGGTGATGGTGTACTCCACCACCAAGCAGGGAAACTCTTTTGATTACCCCATTTATGAGGTGGATTAAGTTTTGTTAGGAGGAAGTAAGGAAAATAGTTGGGTTAAATTTTTTTGTGATGAAGTTGTCAACATTTCCAGCAGTTAATTCAAGAATTAGTCTAATGCCGCTCTTGTGGCCTAGTGGTTAGAATGACTGCCTCGGAAGTAGGAGATTGTGGGTTCGAAGCCCAGCCAAGTCATACCAAAGACTTACAAAATGATACTAGCAGCTGTCGCTTGTCGCTCAGCATTAAGAGGTTAGTTTTAGGTCTGGTTGGCCTGGTGTCTGGATAATATGACTGGGTGAGACATCTTGCTACATGTCTGCAGCATGATACCCCATTACTAGACAGCACTATAAACTGCCTCACTGCAGTGATGTGACTGAATAAAAAAAAAAATTTAATATCACACCCCCACACACACACTATCTGATTTTGCTCATTCATATATTTACAGTAGATTTGTACTGGCGAGATAGGTTCAAGCATTTGAAGGAAAATGTGGATTATCTTTAAGTATATTATGTTGGCAATACATTCATCTGTCAAAGTACACTTGTGTCCCCACATATCTGAGTTTTCTGAAGCACATGCCTTTCCTGATTACTGCCATTTCATCACTGTCTGTGTGGGTTCAAGGGTTCAAGTATTGTTCAAAGGAATGAGCCAGCTATATTTTACTACAACAAACCCATATTCTGTGAGACAAGCTTTGCAAGTAAATGGTGGAAAAACTAATTAACTTTGTTATTAATTATTTAGCATTAGTTTTTATGCAAGCCTTTAAACCAGACAGTTATATGGAGACCTGTCTTACTTAATTAATATATCATCACTACTTCATAGTCATGTCATTTAATTGAATATAATTTAAATTAATGAATCGGTTTTTAATGTTACATTTTTGTGCAGACCCACAGACCATGACAATTAACACAAGACACTTTCAACTTCATTATCTTTTTTTTTGGTAAGTAGTTCAGTTAACTGCATTATAATGTAGGATCCTCACTTCTTGGGTAACTGTATTGTAAATTACCTTTGACTACATGATCCTTCAGAACTCATTTCATGGGTAACTTTGTATTATAATGTAGCATTGATTAATCATCCTTCAGAACTCATTTCATGGGTAACTGTATTATAATGTAGCATTGATTACATCATCCTTCAGAACTCATTTCATGGGTAACTGTGTATTATAATGTAGCATTGATTACATCATCCATCAGAACTCATTTCATGGGTAACTGTGTATTATAATGTAGCATTGATTAATCATCCTTCAGAACTCATTTCATGGGTAACTGTATTATAATGTAGCATTGGTTACATCATCCTTCAGAACTCATTTCATGGGTAACTGTATTATAATGTAGCATTGATTACATCATCCTTCAGAACTCATTTCACGGGTAACTGTGTATTATAATATAGCATTGATTACATCATCCTTCAGAACTCATTTCATGGGTAACTGTGTATTATAATGTAGCATTGATTACATCATCCTTCAGAACTCATTTCATGGGTAACTGTATTATAATGTAGCATTGATTACATCATCCTTCAGAACTCATTTCATGGGTAACTGTATTATAATGTAGCATTGATTACATCATTCTTCAGAACTCATTTCATGGGTAACTGTATTATAATGTAGCATTGATTACATCATCCTTCAGAACTCATTTCATGGGTAACTGTGTATTATAATGTAGCATTGATTACATCATCCTTCAGAACTCATTTCATGGGTAACTGTGTATTATAATGTAGCATTGATTACATCATCCTTCAGAACTCATTTCATGGGTAACTGTATTATAATGTAGCATTGATTACATCATTCTTCAGAACTCATTTCATGGGTAACTGTGTATTATAATATAGCATTGATTACATCATCCTTCAGAACTCATTTCATGGGTAACTGTGTATTATAATGTAGCATTGATTACATCATCCTTCAGAACTCATTTCATGGGTCACTGTGTATTATAATGTAGCATTGATTACATCATCCTTCAGAACTCATTTCATGGGTAACTGTGTATTATAATATAGCATTGATTACATCATTCTTCAGAACTCATTTCATGGGTAACTGTATATTATAATGTAGCATTGACTGCATGATCCTTCAGAACTCATTTCATGGGTAGCATTTTCACTTGAACATTTAAGATGATAATAAGAGGCCTTTTAGTGATAAAATAATGTTCATATGACCATTTATGCAGGAGAATCATGATCAGAATTTCAAGATGGCCACAATTATTGTCTGAACAAGACCATCTTCATTTAGGACCAACTGGTCTGAATGTGTGTATAAAGTTTCATGGTAATTCTTCAGGTAGCTTAGTAGGAGCAGCATTAACAAACTTGTGCTAATGGACAGATGACAAAATTGACATCCAGTAAGCTCTTCCAATCAGACCAAAAGAGCCAACTGGACATCTTTGGCATTGATTTCTGTGAAACTTAGTGTGAGGCTGTTTATACATAATATATGTATTATCCATCTGTATTCATTTTGCAAAGATCACTATTATGGTCAGTGACTAATTACACTACTTATCAAAATACATTCATAGACTGCAAATTTGAATTGGTTTACAAGGCTTATTGTATTATGTTCTTAATTATGGTAGCCCATGGCTAGTCTTTCATTTATGGGCACTACCAAATACAATATTGATTAATGGCATCAGATGCTGTCTTCAGTCTCAAGTTGAATAGATCTTTATTACAGTGAGAAAAAGGAGGCCCTGAGTTGTATAAAGCGCTTTCCATTATGGATCACTTTCATTTCATCTGTCTGCGTGAGTTTGAGTCTCAGATTCGGCCAATGTGGGTATGTGAGAAAGCTTTCCAGTAGCTTCTCGTGGGTCAGTGGTTCTTTCTTAAACACAGCATGCCTTTCCATTGAAGACGATTCTTAACTTGTATTATTTCAAGTTGTGCCTTCAGAATAGAAATAGTCCCAACTGTATGAATAATGATGGTGCTAGTCATGTTCAAATTACATTACATGCATTGCCCAGCATACCTCTATGTACAGTATGATGGTGTTGATGACTTTGAAGAGATAAAGTATGATCAAAGATGGCAAAGATTGGCTGTATTTTGATAGCTGGTGCAACATTCTAAAAACAGAAAAAGAAACTCAAAGAGGTGCATAAGGGAAATATATATGTGACTTTGGTTACAGATAGAGAAGATAGTATAGCAATAAGGAAGAAATCAATTTTCCCAATTGTTTCCCGTTTTATTGTAGGATAAGATGTGTGTGTGTGTGTGTGTGTGTGTGTGTGTGATTTGGATTTTTATTGAAGATTTAACAATTTTTCAGTCATTTCTCAACATTGTCTGCAGTGTGGCAGTTAATAGTGGTATCTAGCATGGGGCATCATGCTGCAGACATGTAGCCTGATGTCCAGCCAGTTACATTATCCAGACACCAGGCCGACCAGTTCTTACACTAACCTCTTAATGCTGAGCACCTAGAGAGGCAGCTGCTAGTACCATTTTTATAAGTTTTTGGTATGACACTGTGTGTGTGTGTGTGTGTATGTGTATGTGTGTGTGTGTGTGTGTGTGTGTGTGTGTGTGTGTGTTAGACCCCAACCTCCTGCATCTGAGGCAGGGACTTGAAAGGTAATGCCAGTGACAATTTTGGATCCACAAAGTATGGTAAAATTGTCAGGTTTTATGCCTAACCAAAGAATGGTATTACCCTTGTTCATACAGAATTCCTCTGTGCTTTGGTCTGACGGACCTTAATACTTTTCTTAACAAGATCAAATGAGCTTCCAGTATTGTCTTGCATCATGCAGGTATCATCCATCTTGCATCACATTTTAAATTATATTATTTTAAATTTTTTTGCTAAATTCACTGGATCAATTTGAGCTTAAATTGTCACAGGTCGTCCAATATGCTTTTACCAAAGATTCAACATCAAATAAACAAATGGAAAAGCTAACAGATAACTTCTGAAAAGCTACTCATCAGAATAAGATTTTAAAGCACCATGGCACTGAAAGGGGTTTCAGGTTTCTTAAAATATTCCTAAAGATAATCTATTATCAGATATGGCCACCTTTACTAAAAGTACAAACAAATTTGAATGACTTGTTCACAAAAACTTGAATCAGATCAAATTTGACAGATTGCTCTTGGCATTACGGACTTTCAGTTTTGTACAGATGCTGCCAATCCAACTCAAATATGGCCATGTTTCAAAATGCAGAAATCATTAGTAGGGTCCACTTCTCTTAAGTCTGGCTGTTAGACCAATGTCACCAAGGTGAGTGATCACAGCCCTACCTTGACCTCTTGTTTATGTCAATTTTTCCTTCAACTTTGACTGCATGGCTTTGGATACCTTATGATGAATTCAGAATTCTTCAACCAAAACTATTTCAATTTGTGCTACATGAATGTATTTTATGTTTAGTCACATTGGTGATGTTTTTCCTAAATGTCTGATTTATTTGATTTAGAGTAAATTATAGAAATGCAGAATTTGTTTTATAATGTTATTATTAGTTCTAGGATGACACTAATGAAATAGTAGCGAATAAGCTATTTAAATCCATGCCATTCAGGTAAAGTGAGCCATTGTTGTTAGTAAATATCTCAGCTCAGGTACAGTGCATACTGAGTTGAAATCTAATGGTTTTTTTTTTTTCTGTGAGAAATCAATACAACATGCCAGCACAGAGTGTACAATATTTTCAGTTGAGTGCAGGGCAGGTGTTGTGGAATTTCTACTTGTTCTGTAGCAGTCTGTCAGACCTTGGTTCTGCTGATGTTGTTGTTGTAGGGTTTAACACCATTTTTCATCACATGATAGGCTATACATGGTGGCCAGTATTCATGGTGGAGAAAGAATCCGGAAAAGCCCCCCAAAAAACCACGACCCTTTAGTGGTTATTGCATCTGCCTTAGCTACGGGAGGTTGCAGATTTGATTTCCGGCTGAGTTATACCAAAGACTTATAGAAATGGTACTTACAGCTGCCTCACTAGTTGCTCAGGTTTTAAGAGGTTTTGAGTGTTAGGACGGGTTGGCCTGTATCAGCAAAATGTGATTGGTGGGAGACATCATAATGATATGATTGAATTATTTTTAAAGCTACATTAAAATCCAAATCTCACACACACACACACCAGTCTATATAGTGATCAAGTTTGTTAACTAGGTAAAATTTTGTGCTCAACTTCAATGCACCACTAAATGTTACCTATGCTTTTCATTCAGTGGCGTAGCGAGGATATTTGGCGCCCAGGGCAAAACACCCAAATTTGAAGTGCCCAGGGCAAAACACTCAAATTTGCGCCCCCGGCTGCACCTGTTGTGCAGTTATGTTGATACTTTTGGCCAATTTGGTCCCCATTTAGTGCCACCTAGCCACCAGCCTCCCCTTGCTATGTCACTGTTTTCATTGCATACAGGTAGTGTATCCATATTTATGCTCTCATTGATCCAGTGGATACAACTTGTATAGTTTTTTTCAATCCTAAGTTTTATGTCAGTTACACTGTAATGTCTGTAACATTTGGATTTGTTTTTTTTTTACCTCATTACTTTTGAGTCTGCATGAGGTGTTTTACATTTTTTATATTAGTGAAGTCTCAAGTCAGAAATTGAGATGTTTAAAATTATGTATTTGAATATTAAATTATGTTCAGACAATTTTGTTTTACTCTTTTTTTTTGAAAAAACTTTTTACTGCTACCTATGTATTATGTGAATTTCCCTTAATACAAAATGTGAAGAAAGCTTGTAGTTAATATGTTGAACTGAAATTATGAAAGAACTTTGTCATATTTTTTATATATCTCAGTTATCAGGTACCACTGATTTTAATCTTATGTAGCTAATATGTACTTACATCCTGCTGCTGAGGAGAGCTTTGATTAGTTCATGACGTGTTTTCAGAAAATTTTAATTATAGTAAATACTAATGTAGGTGTAGGATAAGGACCATTTTATAGGGGTGGGGATCTGACATTTTTTTTCTCCATCAGCCAAACATTGGGTATAATATGTTTTTTGTGAGGAAGATTGTAAATAAGAACAAGAATATATTTTTATATTTTAAAACTAGAATTTAAAAAGAACCTTTGGTTTCCCACCAATTTTCCACTGCCAAAAATTAAATGGTTATTTTCTTATCTTTTTCCCCCTAGTTGTTTGTCAGATGTACATGTATAATGTTTTGTAGGTAATGATATACTATTTACATTAGTACATTAGTAGTTTTGTAGGTAATGATATACTATTTACATTAGTACATTAGTACTCCATTGCTGAAATTCAATCACTTTTAAAATGAGTACAGTAAGGGAAGCAATCATGAATAGGTCATGATTTATTCACTGTGTCAAGAATTCACTCAAAAGGTACATCTCAAGATTTACCATTAAATACCATATGCAACTCAACAAGATTCCCCATGCAATGTGCAACCTAGCAAGCAGTCCTGTCTCAGTATGCAGGTACTATTACTATTAACCCAAGACTAAATCATAAGGCAGCAGCCACTTTTGATTTTAAATTGAAGTTTATTTTGACATGTGCTTGATTGGTAATTTTCGTATGTCCCTTTCAATTTTATTTCAACAAGGTGATAGTACAAGTTATGTAATTGGTTTGCCAAATGTTGCTAATAAGTTTTATAACATGCACAGAAAAAATTGGAGATGGTTGAGACAGGGGACACAGTGCTACCCAGGAAGTCAGCCTGTGGTTATTATAATCTTGACATGCAGTTGGGGGGGGGCCCCAAGTGGCCGAGTGGTCTAAAGCACTCTCCGGATCACTGCCATCTTACTTCTGTCTGTGTGGGTTGGAGTCTAAGATTTGGCTAATGTAGTTATGTGAGAAAGCTTGCCAGTAGCTTCTTGTGGGTCAATGGTTCTTTCCAGGTGTTTTCCCGGGTTCTTCCTCCACCAATAATACTGGCTGCCATGTATATCCTATCTTGTGCTGAAAAATGGTGTTAAACCCTACAACAACAACAACAACAACAACAAAGACATTCGGTTGGTAAGGGGGATTGGGCTTAATTGGGAAATGTAGACATTGTTTCACATGCAGATAAAATAACATGCCAAGTTGATTTCAGTGATACAGGTGTGTATCATGATGCACTATTGCAAGAGAAAATAATGCAATTTATATAGAGTATCAGACCACATATAACTTGGGATTCGGCCTCAAATACATTTAAGAGTGGAATGTTTATGTTGTCTGTCTTTATTTCTCATGTATCTGTAACTACATGTATACTGTTTTATGTACTGAGTCGAGATATAGTGATGATTATCCACCCCTTCTTTTTTTCGATGGATGGAAGTATATTAAATATCAGTCACATTTATTGTAAATATTTAATAATTTTAGTTAACTGCATTTAATTTTTAATTTATTTCGTTAAAGAACATACTAGTATCAAAAGGTCATTTGTTCATGAGTGTTTTTTAATGATTGTTGGGGGTATAGCCTATCATGTGCAGAAAAGTAGTATCAAACAAATACAGCATCAACATCAGTGATTTTTGTATATTCTTGTGTTGTTTTATGAAACACAGCCAAGTTATTGTCATTATCAACAGCACTGACAGTATTAGTATAGTGGTCAAGCATACTTTTTTGTTGATACAATGATACAAACAAAAATCTTTGTTGATATGACACAAATTTACTTTTGACAATGATACAAAAATACACTTTTTTACAAATAAAATAGAAGTAAAAATTAAAATATTCAAAATTTTTGTAATGAAACATCACATGCACAGCAGCTCAATATATTGCATGATTATATACATTTTCTGTTTCAGATTGGATCATATGATAAACAATTGTGGGAGCAGTCAGTGGAACACAAAGTTTTAAAGGTATTGCAGCTTTTATGTTAGCAAAGCCAACTGTTTGTTTTTTCTTTGTCTGTAGACCAGAATTTCAGTGTTACTTAATAAGAATACTCTATTCAAAATATTACGCACATTGTTCTTAGAAAATTTCAACTTGGAAAGCTCATCATAATCAGCACTCACTGACAGTGTTCTCAATTGTTCCCCTATCATGTTTATGTAGATGCTAAATTGTTCCCCTATCATGCTTATGTAGATGCTAAATTGTTCCTCTATCATGTTTATGTAGATGCTAAATTGTTCCCCTATCATGCTTATGTAGATGCTAAATTGTTCCTCTATCATGTTTATGTAGATGCTAAATTGTTCCCCTATCATGTTTATGTAGATGCTAAATTGTTCCCCTATCATGTTATGTACATGCTAAATTGTTCCTCTATCATGTTTATGTACATGCTAAATTGTTTCCCTATCATGTTTATGTTCACTCTAAATTGTTCCTCTATCATGTTTATGTACATGCTATATTGTTCCCCTATCATGTTTATGTACACTCTAAATTATTCCCCTATCATGTTTATGTACATGCTAAATTGTTCCTCTATCATGTTTATGTACATGCTATATTGTTCCCCTATCATGTTTATGTACACTCTAAATTATTCCCCTATCATGTTTATGTACATGCTAAATTGTTCCCCTATCATGTTTATGTAAATGCTAAATTGTTCCCCTATCATGTTTATGTACACTCTAAATTCCCCTATCATGTTTATGTAAATGCTAAATTGTTCCCCTATCATGTTTATGTACACTCTAAATTGTTCCTCTATCATGTTTATGTACATGCTGAATTGTTCCACTATCATGTCTCTAAATGCTAAATTGTGTCCCCATCATGCTAAATTGGGTCCCCATTATACTTGATAAATTGTGTTGCCATCATGTTAATGTACATGCTAAATTGTTCCCCCATTCATGTTTACATACATGCTTAATTATTCCCCTATCATGTTTATGTACATGCTTAATTGTGTCCCTATCATGTGTCTCTAATTGCTAAATTGTGTCCCCATCATGTTTATGTACATGATGAATTGTGTCCCGTTTATGCTAGACGAGGTATCTGCCTTTATTTATCTTCAGTTTCATTCTTTTTTCCAATATCGTTGTTTGGTATAAAATATCAGGAAGATATATTCGAAGACTTACATAAATCACTGCAGAGTTAAAAGGTGTTATGTTCCAAGAAAATCATGATGTTCTAGATAGATTTTTGCAGCTGCTTAACTCCCATGAGGCATGCTGGGGTCTAGACATTTATGGTTAGTATTGTATAGATTGAGATGGATCTTTGTACTTCTTAGGCATGTAAAGGTATTTTGAGATTAGTTTGTACTTATTAAGACATGTGAGGGTATTATGGGATGGGTTTGTGTTTATGGCATCAAGGGTACTGTGAGATGGATTTGTACTTTTTATGGCATGTATGGTTATTTTGGGATGGGCTTGTACTTATAAAGGCATGTGAAGGTATTCTGAGATGGGTTTTTACTTATTAAGGTATGTAAAGGTATTTTTAGATGGGTTTTTACTTATTAAGGTATGTAAAGGTATTTTGAAATGGGTTTTTACTTATTAAGGTATGTAAAGGTATTTTGAAATGGTTTTTTACTGGTGTCACAGAGCTTCTTTGGACCAGACAGCCTTGTCATGTCAAATTAGCAAACTGTTGGAAATCATGAGAATTGCATGTTGTAGAGTTTATTTTGACCAATCAGTGTTATCTTGTCACCAGCGTTCCCTCTTAGTGAATGGTAGATGTGAATGTAGTGCTCACTGCACTGTGCAAGCATTACTGAGATGAGCAAAATTTAATGTTGGATTGAGGGAAAATTGACAATTCAGCTGCGCGGGGATGCCTGAGTAGCTGCGCATGCGCAGCTTAGAGGGAACATTGCTTGTCACATCAGTAGACTGTATTTGATATCATGGTAATTACCAACATGTCAGCCGATTCTGCCAGTCGGGTTTATTCTGCACAATGATACAACATTCCTGTAAACAATGGATCACATGTTGTTTATGGTCAAAAATCCAATTTGTATCAAGAAAGAATGATCGTCCATTTATTAAGGAAGAGATATTAGTGAAGTTATGAAAATATCCCTCATTTCAACCCTAATTGCATATGACAATGTGATTTCTAAATGTCAGCATGAAGACCCACTTCATGACCATCTTGAACCAGAAAATCCTATTTATTATGTATCTTTTAGAATCATAAAATAAATACATTACATAAAAGATGGATATGTATACCTTGAGACAATATTGCATTTTAATCAAAGTTTCCAATTTTGCAAGTTGTCTCACACATGTCTGCTGTACAACATGACAACTTGCTACTAGAACAGGATTCTCAGGAAATTCCTCAGCTTATTGTCTGTTTCGGAATTATTTACTAATTTTTTTTCCATAAGTGAGAAGTTGTAAACACAATGCATCCTATTCATAAACACATTACATCCTATTCATAAACACATTACATCCTATTCATAAACACATTACATCCTATTCATAAACACATTACATCCTATTCATAAACACATTACATCCTATTCATAAACACAATACATCCTATTCATAAACACATTACATCCTATTCATAAACACATTACATCCTATTCAAAAACACATTACATCCTATTCAAAAACACATTACATCCTATTCATAAACACATTACATCCTATTCATAAACACAATGCATCCTATTAATTGTTGGTGGTCTTGAACATAATTTAATACCTTTTTAAAAATATAAAATGCTGAACTTGACTAGTTTTTTACATGATCAGTTTAGTTTGCTTTATATCTCTAGCCATGTATAGGAATTGTTATGTTGCATTTTATAAACCAGCTATAAACCTGACCTAATTAATCAAACTGAATGATGATGGACATATATAAAAGGCCAACATATTGCGAATCACCCAAAAATGGGTGGTATCCGGTGAGTTCAAAATAATATTATTTTGAACAGAACATCCACAGGCACAAAGTTAAGAAGGTCTAGCTTTAAATATCAGCTTTGATTCTTAAATAGGTTGTGCAAGAAAGGAGTAAAGTGTCCTACCTTATCAGACATGTAAATTGTAAGCAACTACATGATCTCCTGTGTTGATGAATTAATGCACACATGACACGAACCTCAAACTAAAATCGTTATTCTGTCTCGTTCTGAATTTGGAATACTTTTTAAAAAAATGGGTACCTGGTTGTTCATTTTTTTACCCAGGCTATTATCAACAGGCAGGCACCATTAGTCACATAATTTTGACCAATAAGCCCAGTTTTGTCACACCAACAGACTTATATCTGATTTCATGAGCATTATATGTCACACTGATAATTTTGACCAGTAAGCCCTGTCCTGTCACATCATCAGACTTCTGTCTGATATCATGAGCATTGCATGTCACATTCATAATTTAAAAGAATTGAAGAAGCAAAAAAATAAAAAAGCTGAAAAGAAAAGTGCAAGAGAAATGTTCTGCACATTTTGGTGTATGTTTTTGAAGCCATTATTTTATTATCTTTTATTGGTATGGCCATTTTCTTAATATGATAATGTCCATAATCTGTATACCGTTATATTCAGATAGTGTCAATACATATTGCATTAGAACTATGTAACACATACAAATTTGCCTTTGACAACCTTTTAAATCTTTAAATATTTTAGAGCACTATGAATATTACAATCTTTCAACTCAGTTCCTGGTAACAATTGCTTCAAACAGAGATTTCGTGATTCATTTTAAGCATCTTTTGAAACCACAGACTGATACATTCATCCTATGGCTGTGATTTTACAGAAAAATGAAAATAAACATACAGTGTGCAGTTTATTTGTGACTGCTATTCCTAGGCTTCTTTACCCATGTAAAGAAAGGGTCAAAGATGCAAGGAGAGTTAACCAAATTTAACCAGATTTAATGAATGCAGGTTGTCGGAAACAGTTAAAAATGGATGCGAATTAAAGTTGTGGTATGCTGAGTAGTCACATGTATCACACACAATCTGCATATCTGAAATCTAAGAATTCAGTCACAGTTTAAAATTTTAATTTCTTCCAGTGGTGCTAGTTAGCTAGTTAATACAGCTTTGATAGTACCAGCTGCAGAAAGGAGCCTGTCATTGAACACCAGTGTGTTTGCAAGGGGCATACATGAATGAAATGTGAAGAAAATCAGAATTGTAGTGAAAGACACAATCAAGTTTATTGATTATGAATAATGCCAGACAGAATTTTTTTTACTTGACTTGGAGGAATTTATGCCTTAGTATATTGCAATTAATGGTTGGTATGAGAATCGGCTGAAAAAGAAAGGCAAGGGAAACAAGAAGTAATAAAGGATAAGTATGAGAAAGTATGAGAAATGAGGATATATAATGCAGAAAAGGAAACTTAAAAAAAGCTTTCTTTGAGAAATAAGAACTGTTCGGATGAATGATTAAATGCTAGGACAAATTGTTCAGTTCAGAAAAATCAGCCAAAAGAAGGGAGCAGTAAGCTAACATTAGCAAATTATACAGTAATATTAAGGGGAAACGATTAACACAAAGGATGATTGAAAACACCTACAAGGAAGTTTGAAAGCTTTAAAAAGGAAGTTTGAAAGCTTTAGGAAAGAGATAAACAGTGTAATAGATAAACAAAGAAAGAGTAGACAAGTGAAACACTAGTCAGTCAATAAACTTTTGTTTAGGATAGGTATTGCTCAGTAACAAGGAAACATAAGACACTCAGTCTGCTGAGATTAAAGTAAAATTGAAACGAGTTTTCTAGCTTTCTTATCTTTGAATTCTATGCATTTGAGTTCATGAATATAAAAATTATTATGGAACTGAATCCAACATTTAAACTGAGTCAGGATAATAATGATTTATTGAAGATAAAATATTGTTCTTGCCAAAAAATAGTGCTTAAGTTATTCCTGTATTTTTCTGTATTTTCAAAACAGAATTACTATATTTTCAACACCATTCATATATATATATATATATATATATATATATATATATATATATATATATATATATATATATATATATATATATATATATATATATATATATATGTATATATATAGTACCGGTATATATATATTTGTAACGGGGTGCTTCGGTATCAAGCGCTATTGGTACAATATTGCACAAGCCGCTGGTCAGAGGTATTGCGCAACTTGTAAAGCAACACTCGAAACCACCTCCCGCTAATACTCGTTATCTAAAGGATGACGTCTACGGTGTAATTTGCCCGGTCATAGAATGGATATGGTAATCGGAGACGGTATCTTGAACAAAGACAACACACGAGCCCCCGTAAAGATAAATAAAGAATTTAATCAAAAGAAAGACACAGTAAATTACAATTTCTTTCCTTCTGAATACACTTAGTTCAGAAACACATCGAAACCGAAGTTTAAAATACTAGATACGTTAATTAAATTTCAAACATTAATTAAAATAGACAAATTTAGCCGTTAATAGCTGATAGCAAATTTCATCACGAAATCGAGTGTTCATTAACATTGGAACACTTGGTAAATTCACAATGACCTGTTCGACGACTGTTTTTCCTTCTGCTTGCGTCACGACTTTACTTTGCCCTCTGGTGAACGTGGGATTCCACAACTCTGACTTCTGACTTCTTTTTCCTTCTTTGAACCTCGGTCTTCTCTCTATTCCTCTCTCTCCAAACAAATTATTTTCCTTTGAAAAGAAAAGGGTAAAACACCCTAAGCATCTCGTTAGGTTTTGAGAGTTGAGATTGTCCGTCCGTCTTTCCGGTTCGAACAATCAGATCTTACAATCAATGTTAACTTTTATACGGCTGGCAAATACTACACAAGTCTTCAGATCAATACAGTTATACTGCTAATTATCGACATCAGAATTTGGGAAAGTCACATCTATTCCCGTAAATCATTACATAAAATGAGGCAATATATCATAGCCTACATTAATGTAGCACTTTCCAATCATAAATGTACACAGCGGGTTTTTCTACAACACCCATTAACCTATCTATGTATATAAATTGAAAATTCTAACTCATGATTCAAAAGTACATTACTAAATCAACGTAATAACCGAACTATCCATACAAAAATATGAACACATCATGCATCTGTAACGAAGAAACATCATATCAAAGTACGTTATTAAATCAATGTAATACCGAACTATTCGTACCATAGTATCAATACATCATATAAATTACATCATGATAAATGCGAATTTGAGTTAAATACCTTGTGTTTTTGGCGTCTTACAATCGTTCCAAATTCAGTTTCCCCTGGAACCACAATTTTACGAATATCTTTTCCTAAAGTACGTTTGGAGTCTTCTACTGCGTATTTTCGGAATTAATGATACTGACCCTCTCTTACAGAGGTAATTCCTAGACTGGTTCAAATTCATTTGCTCAAAGAATATATTTCCCCCAATTTCATAGTTCGACACACCCCTGATTTCATATTTGACCAATCGGAATAAATGCTATTCCTACAGACATTTGGAAAACTGCCTATCAAGATGCCAAAAATGCCACCTGGGGTCGAAATAACACCCTACCATTTGTTTCAAATCACTTTGACAGCTCTACGTGCGAATTTCACTTTCTGTATCCTGTCATACAGCTAGGTCGTTTTTACCATAAACATAGTACCAATATGACCCAGTTAGGAAAACATTCCTTCGTGCCAACTCTACCACCAGATAACAGTTAATTGTCAGCTAGACTAAGAATTAATTAATGGATTTCACTGACGAAAAATTTGGCACTTGACATTATATATATATATATATAATTAGATTGTGCTTGACACATGAATGGATTATTTTACCAATGAAACTAAAATTGAATGCAGAATTAATGCATTGGAACTGATAAATGCATTTTGAATACAATAATATCAATGCAGAATGATTATTGATCTTTCAGAATAGAATAAAACTTGATTGCATTAAATGAACAGATTTAAAAATTGATTATTTTCAGACTGCCACTAAATTTCCATGGTTGAAATTCCTTTCATGTGATAATCCAGGGTCAGGTTCTTTGACATTGTTTCATTTGTTACAAGTCATTACATTTTCTGATTGAAGCAGATATTGCAAATGCCATTGATGTAATGAAATATCACCAGTGGTTAAATCATTACTATACAATTTTGATTGAATGACACGAAAATACATAAAATTTGTTGAAGCACTCTACAGTTATAGATTAATATTTTTTTCTTCAGCTGCAGTTATATTTTTATTTATCTTATTTTCATTTTTCCTTTTTTGCATTTTATTAAATCATACTTTTAATCAAAATCCAATACAAAAGCAGTCAGTATAGATCACTGTTGGCCAATAGCTTCTGTTGTCAATATTGATTGATGTTGGTTGATACCCACTGTTTTTTGTCAATATTATTGTTGGTCAGAATCCTCAGTATTGATCGATGTTGACGGATATCCTCTTTTTCCCATCAGTATTGATTGATGTTGACTGATATCCTCTTTTTGTTCTCAGTATTGATCGATGTTGAATGATATCCTGTTTTTGCTGTCATTGTTGATTGATGTTGACTGTTATTCTCTTTTGGCTTTCAGTATTGTTGATGTTAACTGACATCCTCATTTTTTGTCAGTATTGGTTGATGTTGACTGATATCCTCATTTTGCTGTCAGTATTGGTAGATGTTGACTGATATTCTTTTTGCTGTCAGTATTGTTGATGTTGACTGACATCCTCATTTTTTGTCAGTATTGGTCGATGTTAACTGATATCCTATGTTTGCTCTCAGTATTGGTCGATGTTGACTAATATCCTCTTTTTGCTGTCAGTATTGGTCGATTTTGATTGATATCCTATTTTTGCTGTCAGTATTGGTAGATGTTGACTTATATTGTTTCTGCTGTCAGTATTGTTGATGTTGACTGACATCCTCATTTTTTGTCAGTATTGGTCGATGTTAACTGATATCCTATGTTTGCTCTCAGTATTGGTCGATGTTGACTAATATCCTCTTTTTGCTGTCAGTATTGGTTGATGCTGACTGATATCCTATTTTTGCTGTCAGTATTGGTCGATTTTGATTGATATCCTATTTTTGCTGTCATTATTGGTAGATGTTGACTGATATTGTTTCTGCTGTCAGTATTGTTGATGTTGACTGACATCCTGTCAGTATTGATCAAAGTTGACTAATATCCTCGTTTTGCGTTAGTATTGGTAGATGTTGACTGATATTATCTTTTTGCTGTCAGTGTTGATTGGTATTGACTGATATCCTCATTTTTGACAGTATTGGTCGATGTTGACTTATATCCTCTTTTTGCTGTCAGTATTGGTTGATGTTCATCAATACAATTGGTTTATTGGCATATAAGTAAAATAAATACTGTGAAGCACGTTAAATTTGTAGATTACCAATATTTATATCGTTTTCCTGAGGTTGGAGAATCACAAATGTTAATAATAAACCAGCTGATTTTCAAAACTACCACCGACTCACCCAATTTAATATAAAAGGATGCAAAGGATATGTAAAAAATAGAAGACCTTGATATATCTAAGTTATTGAATGTAGCGAAGATTATGTCGTGTCTGATTCAGTACTGGCTTATCTTTAATATTGGTATTATTATTCCATGATTCACTGGTTTTCTCTCCAACTAATTGTTTGTAAAAAAAATGTTGCTTTCAAAACACTAGGATTGAACACATCAACAGTAATCTTTTACTCTTTACTGTTCTTACAAAAAATGGATTAATGATTGACAACGAGCAAACTTTCTTCCTTAGAAATGTCACCTAATGAAGATTAGTGGTCAGTTATCTGCCCTTGGAAATTGATAGACAGCACTAAAACGTCACGACTACATATTGATATAAATGTACATTATAATTAATGTTTACGTATTAATCCAAATTTAGGTTTAATAGTGATGATTCAGGTGAGGCAAGAACTTTGGGGGCCCCGAGTGGCCGAGTGGTCTAAAGCACTGTCTGTTACAGATCACTGCCATCTCACCTCTGTCTGTGTGGGTTCGAGTCTAAGATTTGGCTAATGTAGTTATGTGAGAAAGCTTGCCAGTAGCTTCTCATGGGTCGGTGGTTCTTTCCGAGGGTTTTCCTGGGTTCTTCCTCCACCAATAATACTGGCCGCCATGTATAGCCTATATTGTGCTGAAAAATGGCATTAAACCATAAAAAACAAACAAACAAGAACTTTGGTAAAGATATGCTATGATTTTGGGATGGAAGAGCTTTTAAGAAGGTTTGCATGTTAAAGTGTTTGTAGCACATGTAACACAAAGACATTAATTAAAGTGAAAGATGAAATTCTTTAGAAATCAATCACATGTTAAGTTGTTTTATGCCTCCTCATTTTTTTTTTCATGGTTGAACACACTAAGTATTATACTTACATGTCATGTTTACTTCAGTCAGACTTCAAAGTTAAAGTGGGTGAATATTTTACACATAAGTGAACTCATTTTTCCAGCGTGCTTTGTTTTAATTTTTAATTTTTGTGGATTTACACAATAACACTTTCAACTAAATTAAAATAATTATATTAATCATAGATATTGACTGAGTTCATTTTTAAAATTTTAAATGTTTGTGTAGATTTATCAATCTTTTAATATATACTCTTTTACTACTTGTTTTGTCATTTAAAATATCCCAAGCATACAGTAACACAGACTATGCATAACTAAAGAAATGTTAATGCCATGTTTCAATCAAAGAAGTGTTCAGATGAATTGGTTAAGCAACATACAGAACAAATATCGCCAAGTTAGACAAATCATGTACTGTTGTCACAAATGTTAAGTCTGTACCTATTGAACAGGGGCTCTACATGAGGTGGTCGCTGTACATTTTTTTAAAACCATGATATCAAGCAAGTTTTATAATATACACATACATGTATATTGAATAAATAGCATTTATGCAAGTTTTGAAATAATACCAGTTCTGAAATTACACAACATAAAGCAAATGAATTTTATTTATGATGGCATTGACTCCATACAGGATTTTTTAAAATTTTAAATGTTTTGACTAGACTTTTCTTCTTTCTATATATACACTTTTACTATTTTTCTGCAATTTAATACTACCTATGCACACAGCAGCATGTACTCTGCATGCATAATTAAATTTAACCTCATAATTCAATCTAGGAAGTGTTTTCTTTGTTTATCGATTTTAAGTAGCTACAGAGATAATCTGATTGATGGACCAATTCTGGTGCCAATGGATAGTAACTAAAACTTTCTAATAGCTCCCATTGGCAGGCATATCTGGTAAAGGCAGTTTGTTAAGGTTATTTTGATCAGGTTACAAGATAAAGTATTGAAGGATAATAATAAAGGTTTTTTGCTGTTCCTGGTAATATTTATATTTTGGAATTGTGCCCAGGTGTCACATATTGTGCTCTAAAGGTGTGATGTACTGTGATGCCTTTACACCACAATGTAAAACTGGTGAGGGGCAGGCATATAAATGTATATTACTATGTACAAACCACTTTTATCTTGCGTTTTGTGGCTATAGAGTGTTTAAACAATGGGAAAATATAATGACCAAACTAGCATGGTGTTAGTAGATTGTCTGACAAAGACACTTTAAACTAGACCTAGTTACCTTTGAATTAAAAACATAGTCAATGGCCATGTACTTATTAATTGTCCGACTAAGAAACAACCGGTAAACTAAATCAAAGTGACCTTTGAATTTTTATTCATTAAGGCATTTGTCAGTTTAAGGGTAGACCAACTCGACACTTGAATATAATGATATTTAAGGTGTCCTAGGACTGACTGATCTGTGGATGGTCATAATATAAGCTGATCAAAACTGTTTGATCTGCTGGATTTGTCTAGCAAATGCAATGTATTCAGACAGTTTTATTATTGTTTTCTTATGAGAGTTAATATATCTATTATCGTGATGAATGCTCTTTATGCATTCCAATGAAATTTGGGAAATGTGAAAGCATGGAAGTTTAGGATATTAAATGTCAGAACCAATTAATAACATTATTAGCTGTTTATTCATAAAAATATCCAAGTTATGGGCCATGAAGGTACTGTATTATTGACAATTTTACACTGTTCCATACTGCACGAGTTTACCAATCATTAACATGAAAGCATATACAGTGTCAGATTCCAATATTAGCCATTTTGTAAAGATTGTTTGTTTTATGTTTATAATTTAATTAATGTTACTGTTTGTTATCATAATGAGCAAACAGAACACAAGAATATATTTATTTTACTCATGTTTCATATATATAGCTAACTGCTGAATAACGCAATGGCTAATCCGTCCTACATTCTCAAAGCTGCTTTAATTGCATGTCTGAAGTAATACTTGGTCTTGTGTGGCGAAATCCACTTTGGCTTAAGGGTAGATATTTTTCAAATTGTTCCAGAACTTAGTATTGTTTCTACTGTCTTGTCAATTTAACTGAGCCTTGGACAAATATCGCTCATGAAAGCCTGTTTCAAGTTTCTTGGATAGATTTTGGACAGATAAATTTGGGGATTCCATGCATGTGAATGGCACAATGGTGTGATGCCATTCTTTTAAATGAGATGACTCAGACTTTAGTGTCTTATCCAACCAAGTATGAAATACGGTAGTTCTACAGCCGTCTGTTCACAATTTCCAATGACAGCAATGGTGCTAACTTTGACTGATTTTTAAATTCTTTTAAAAGAATGTCAGCATCTTTGATTCAGATCCTTATATTTATGTGAAGTCTTAGCAATGATTAATTTGCCCCAATAAATCTAATTACTACAATAGTAAATAACCTGGTTTGATTGGAAATGCATGGATGTAACTGTTGACATAATCTTTCCTAGAAGTATTTAAATTGTCACTTAATATTATCTATATTTTCTTGTTCTTTTCTTTTACATGTAAATATACAAACTTGAGTACTCATGTGCATTTTTTAATCAGACTATAAACATTGAATTGAAAAAAGGTGCAATATGGTGCAGAAAAGTTAAATATAGTATGTGGTTGAGTAAACTTCCTTAGTCAAAAGCTTAAATCCTGTTTCTGTCTGGTCTAAACCAGTAAATCTTTTGTCACTATATATAATTAACTTGCTTAAATTTTAAACATGAATAGATTGTCTTTGAAAATTGATAGTAAGTCAACAATTTATGAAAGGAATACATCCTGTCTTCATGCATCTCTTTTTACCATGTGTAGTCATTTATCAGATCATCCATCATTCTTTTCGTTGTTGTTTTTTTTTCTTCTTTTTCTTTCTTTTTTTCTTTTCTCTTTAATTCTTTCGTTCTTTTTGCATTTTATTCTGCATCAAAAGCATATGAAGCAGGTGTTTCCTGGTTTACTTTGGCTCTTTTTCTTTACATATGTTTCCATTAGTCAGAAATCTTTGTTACCAGAACTGTCAATATCAATTGAGAGAGTAAATGTACTTGGAATGATGTTTCACAGTGATGAATAGAGGGCAGCGAAGGGTTTTAATCAAGTCTTATTTGCAGCCTTATGGGATTGGGGTGGGTTGGGATGTCATGCACAATCTTTCAAAGGTAGCATAGACTTCTTGTAGCTCATTTCCCCATGGAAATTTGTTTTTATTTTCACCTGAAATGGGGGTAGGAAAAATTCTGAATTACTTCGGAATGGATCAAAATACATCTGTTTCTGAATTTCATGTAAACAGATGCTTAGGTGTATACAATATATTTCTTTATATTGGCTATGTTAGAGGTGTGTGTGTGTGTGTGTGTGTGTGTGTGTGTGTGTGTGTGTGTGTCCCATTATTTTCATGTCAAAATCTACTCCAAATCTGAAACCTATCCTAATTTTTCAAAGGTTCATCTATTCATATGCAATTCAGACTAGTCTAATTTAGGGCCACGGCCAAAATTACTAATGTCTGAACTCAAACTTTGGTTCTGAAATTGGCAATTATGGCCTGCAAAGTATTAGGTCAAAAATTGTTTTATTTTGCCATATTTTTTAATGTGATTAGAAAGTTTACATCATAGACATCTAACATTTGTTTCGACTGAGGATCGATGGCCAAAACAGATAAAATACTTAAGGTCTTGAGCCACATGGGCAAGAACAGTTCCTTATTAATAATTCTACATATTAATTAAAATTTATATTTTTAAAAGGACTGCCTATATGGCAATGAACTGTACAGCGAAGGACTGGGCAATGTACCTTTGGTTGAATATGCCTGGTCTACATTAATTTTTATCATTATACAACTAGTTCTCTCCCCATTTTAGTAAAACCACAAACTAAATATGTTGATCATAAAGAGCTCAGAGACCGCCTATGTGGCCTAGTGGTTAGAGTGTCTGCCTTGGATGTGGGAGGTAGTGGGTTCAAATCCTGGCAGAGTCATACCAAAGACTTATAAAAATGGTACTATCAGCTGCCTTGCTAGGTGTTCAGAATTAAGAGGTTACTGTTAGGACTGGTTTGCCTGGTGTCAGGATAATGTGACTGGGTGGGACATCATGCTACATGTCTGCAGCATAATGCCTGAGTGCTAGACATCACTATAAAGTGTCACACAGCAGACATCGTAGTGATATGACTGAAATCACACACACAGACACGTTTACATGTGGCATACAAGTTTAAAGAGTACAAAATCTGAGATTAGCTTACAGAAAGCTTTATTTACTTGTTGCAGATCAGAGGGTAATGGTGTTGTGGATGGGCAACCTAGTGGGTGAGGGTAATTTACAGCCCTGCTAGTAATGGTGATAGGCAACCTAGAGGGTGAGGCTAATTTACAGCCCTGCTAGTAATGGTGATAGGCAACCTAGAGGGTGAGGGTGATTTACAGCCCTACTAGTAAAGGAGATGGGCAACCTAGAGGGTGAGGGTGATTTACAGCCCTGCTTGTAAAGAATGATGGTCAAGGGTGAGTGTGATGGGAGTTGAGGAAGAAAGTGGGCGATGATGATTATCAATTATGAGAAAAGCACAGTATATATTCACTTTTTAATCAAGGTCAATTACATAGAACAAAGACACTAATCTTCCATTGCATACTGTGCTAGCAGATCCAGGTTGATGTTCCACTGATCACTACTAACAATCTGCTAAGAACCAGATCTGTGAATGCATTAGGTGATGGCTGATTTGGTTCTGTGCTGTTTGCAGTTAAATGAGACTTACAGGTGAGTATTTGTTATATGTAATGTTGTTGTTTTGGGTTTCATGCCATTTTCAGCACATGATATATATCAGATGGAAGACCCCCCCTAACCCCTCCCCCCAACCCCAACCCCCACAAAAAAAACCCCAACAATTCATGGAAAGAACACTGACCCACAGGATGTTCCGGGTTAGCTTTCTATCATACCCACACTGGCTAAGTCTGAGGGGGACCCGAATGCCTGAGTGGTCTTAAGTGCTCTCTGTTATGGATCACTGCCATCTCACCTCTATGTGTGGGTTCGAGTCTCAGATTCAGCCAATGTGGGTATGTGAGACAGCTTGCCAGTAACTTCTCATGGGTCAGTGGTTCTTTCCGGGGTTTTTCCCTGGGTTCTTCCTCCACCATTAATACTGGCCGCCATGTATCGCTTATCGTGTGCTGAAAAATGGCATTAAACCCTACAACAACAACAACAACAACAACTGGCCAACTCTGAGACTCGAACCCATACAAATAAAGGTGAGATGTAAGTGATAGGTAGAGGCAAGCACCTTAGATGACTCTGCCCTTTATTGTGATGGCTTTCATCTCTAGTGTTTTCTTGTATGCAACATTATCTTTATTGAAAATCTGGCCTTGGGCACTTTCATTAGTTAGTTGAATAAAGTTTGTTGATTTATAAAAATCATTGTTTTCTTTTGCAGAACATACGCCATTTACCCAGAAGAAGTGTCCGCCTAAAGACAGAACTTATTGACGTTGATTTAGTTAGAGGTAAATTTTTCTTGTTTTTTTAAAAATTATCTTGCTTGATTCTCAATGAATGTATGTGTTCTTTGTGCTGAGTTATACAATTTTAACTGTCTTATTTAGAAATTTTCTTATGCTTTGCAATGAACTCAGTAGGGTATATGATGTTACACTTGTCTGTCTGTTGCTCCTTTGTTAAGATTTCTGTTTAGGACATTGGGGTTCGGTGGGGTGCTTTTTTGGTGAGACATCTTTATTTCATGAATATTTTCAATCATGATGCCATTATGATTCTGTATCAGAATTCTCATTAGTGGTTCCTTCCTTTCCCAATAATGCCACCTGTTCTGTATGAGAGTGAAGACCACAGAAGAGCATGACTTTACACGAGAAACCAAATCATCAGAATGTTTTACTTAAATACTTAAATTTACTTATGATATATCCTCTTGTCAGTAGGTGAACTTTTTGTCAAGGGGGGACCACTGTGTAGTAGACATATAATTTTATCTTAATTTTGAGTTTTTGCCAAATATTATTGATAAAAATGAAAGCTTTGATAATGTGAATTAGGGCATTTATGTCAAGAAATGGATATTGTATCTGTAGAAAATGTATTTCAAGAACTAGTAGACATAACTTGAAGTTGTTCTTACGTCATTTACAGAGAGATCATATTGGTAACATGATCATATGTAAAAGAAATGATAGAAACCAATATTTAAACAAAGTTAAGGTTACTGACAAAGTATAACTGTATACATTAAAACTCGTGCCAATCTCTTAACATAGTTTTCATTAAGAGAGTGGTCATTGATGATAACGTTACTGACAAAATACAACTGTATACATTAAAAACCATGCCAATCTCATAACATACATTTTTTCATGAAGAGAGTGGTCGTTGACGATAAAGTTACTGACAAAGTATAACTGTATACATTATAAATCATGCCAATCTCATAATGTAAATTTTTTCATTAAGAGAGCAATCATTGACGATAAAGTTACTGACAAAGTATAACTGAATACATTAAAAATCATGCCAATCTCATATCATACAGTTTTCATTAAGAGAGTGGTGGTGGTTGTTATAGGGTTTAATCCTCAAAATTTTCCAAGTTTCTTTTTGACCTTGCCTGGAAAGTTCATTTGTTGTCCTATTTATTACAAAACGATTTTCCAAATTTGGAAAATCCATTTGGATTCAGAAGGTTATGACTTTCAGTCCTCTGAAATATTGGCAGCAACAGAAAAAAAAGCTGACATTGTCTGGGTCAAGCCATGTTCATTTTCTTAGACTTGTATAAACAACCCATTTATGATAACTTAATGCCATATATACACATGGTTTTCTTCGTTAGTGGATCAAAGGGAGGTTTACTTAATTTCTCATCACAGTTAACACCTGTGTAAATAACTGTTTCTTTATGATTTGGTTTTCTTACTTTATGGTACAGCCATACTAGTAGATTATTTAGTCTTAAGGTAATCAGAGTAAAGAGCCTTGCCCAGGGACACAACCAAGGTGTTTTTTTTTTATAGTAAATTTGCTTAGCAAAGATGGAAAAATATAGTGAGAAAATGGTGAACAAGTTTAAATTATTGTTCTTTGTTAAATTCATGCAGAAATTGAGTTATACAATGGACTTTTTAGAAATGTGAGATTTTGCAGCTGCTGTTTGTGCTGTAAAAACATGTCCATCAATTACATACTTGCTAGATTATAAAAGTAAAAAACTTTTTCATATTTGATGTGGATGATTTTATGATAGTAATTCTTTTAGAAACATTAAGAGGAATGTTGTAATGTGTGATAATAATAATTGAAGAGATTTATGGACATGTTAGATTTATGGACATGTTAGATTTATGGACATGTTAGATTTATGGACATGTTAGATTTATGGACATGTTAGATTTATGGACATGTTAGATAGCAGTGGTGCCTAGTATTGTCATTTATTATGCCTGTACATGGTTATTACGGTCTTTAAAGTTCGTTGACAGTTTGGGAAAAATAAAGTGGCATTTTCAAGGCTTTGAAAGTTTGAAAAAATGGAGCAGATTACCCTGAGGTCCTTAAAAGTCTTTGAAAATTGAAACAATTGAAGTAATAATAATAATAATAATAATAATAATAATAACAATGAGGACCTTGTATAACACCTAATCTTTAGAAGCTCTGAGTGCTTTACAACATTAGACAGCACCTAAAACATAAAATAAAAACATAAAAAAAAACATTTATAATGATATGATTAAAAAAAAAAACACCATGAAATTAGAAAACATAAAACATGCTGAACATATTTAAGGTAGGAAATATTATTAGGTCTTTAAGTTTGCTCTTGCAGTCGAAGTATGTGAGTTTCAAGAGCACTCTTAAATGAGATCACTGTATCTTAAATTCAGTGGAGAATTTGTTTCACATTGCTGAGCCCTGGTATGCAAAAGAACGTTGTCCATATGACTTCGTTTTCATAGTGGGAATAATGAGTATACGATTGTCAGAAGACAAGCATAAGCTGGTATGTACACATGGGTGAGGTTGGATAGGTATGTTGGATTGGAGTCCATCACTCAGTGAAACAGCACAAAACAAATTTTGTTTTTTAATTTTTCATCACAGTTAAAACTTGTGTAAATAACTTGTTTCTTTATGATTTAGTTTTGGTGCTTTATGGCAAACCCAAACATTTTTATTTCTCTACGTAATCACAAATAAAATTGTCCAAGGTTGTTAGATTCGAATGTAGCTGAGTTTTGCAGGTTTCTTTTTTTATAATATTAATTAGAGTTTTGAATTTCATCATTAAACAATATTGTAGTATTTTGCATTTGTTGTTTTCTCATATAACATAATTTGTATACAAAATGTTAGCGAAAATAGGTCTTGGCAATCTTTGTTTAGGATCTTTAAAAGTTTGGGAAAAGTCTTTGATTTTATCATACTGAATTGTGTAGGAACCCTGCTGTGGCCATCTTAAAATCTATTATAATTCTCCTAAATGAATAGTCATAGTAGCATGACGTTTCTTGCAAAATTTTTTTATGTCATGTTGGTCTTAAATCGATGGTACTGATCTGACTTTAAAAATTTCTGCCAGGTTAAAAGTCTTGTTATGCTTCTCCTGCATGGATGGTCTTATTAGTATGGGGTTTTCATTACAAGACTTTTTAGGCTGTCTAGCTGGTCCTAAATGAAACTGGTGCCTGTTTGGTTTCCAATATGGCCAACATGGCAGCCATCTTTAACAATTATTCATCACAACTCCACCTGAACAGAAATTAGCATATGGTTTTTGCAAGAAGACATCTTCTAATGTCTACAGGCTTCAAAATGAAAATGGTCTCACTCAGACATGAAAATGGTGCTGTTCATCCAATATGTCTGACACTGGAAAATCTTGTTATTGTTAATTCACCTGAATTGTTGATCATATGAATATGGAGTTTTGTCCAAAGATGTCTTGTATAGTCTTATTGATCATAAATGAATATGGTGCTGATATGATCAATTTTGCCACCATTTTTAACAGTTTGTGATCATTTATACTCTTTAACAGAAAGTGTTATCAACATGAGGTTTTCACTGGAAGACTTGTAATCATGTCTACTTAGTTCTATATTGGCTGCAATCTTACAAAATCTTTTGGGTCCTTGAGTGGTTGAGTGGTCTAAAGCACTCTACATTACAGATCACTGCCATCTCACCTCTGCCTGTGTGGGTTCGAGTCTGGGATTGGCCATTGTAGGTATGTGAGAAAGCTTGACAGTAGCTTCTCATGGGTCAGTGGTTCTTTCTGGGGGTTTACCCAGGTTCTTCCTCTATCATTAATATTGGCCACCATAAGGAGCCCATCGTGTGCTGAAAAATGACATGAAACCTAACAACAACAACAACTTACACTATATAACTATAGTATATGCAGCGTGTGAATGCACAGTATTTTTATAAATGTATTAGGAAAACAGATAATGGAAATATGTGTAAACCAATTGAAGATGTTTCATCACAAACACTTGGTATAGATGTGTTTTTCCATTATCAACGACTATGACCAAAAAATGACACATTTCATCTGAGGTGATTCAAAATCTTTATTGAAAAAAACAAAAATGGCATCTTGTTACCATATTTTCTGGCCTATATTTCGATGAGGAGTATAAATCAAATTCACTAATTATGGAAATTTTCCCTCTTTTGTCCTTATATTAGTCGGTTTGGAGTATAAGATTAGGCCATGTCAATATTTTGGCTTGGTATTTTACATTTAGTAACTTCTGATTTCATGAATATTAATGGTATCACTGTATGGTATTCCATATTACCTGCAATCATGAAATTGCATCACTTTTGCTAACACGTTTGTGATTTTACTCCTGTACAAGGCACTGCTAAATTCTGTTATCAAAATGAGACAGCTGGATAAACACTCCATGCTTGTTTTAATTATGATATCCATTGCAACAAGAGCCACATCTCCAATATCTGTTAATCCCTCGAAGTCTTCTATCATATTGGACTGAAAAATGCAGCAATCTCAGGGCTTAGATCATTGGAAATGTTCTCATTATTGTCTGTCTGCATTTTATTCCATGGTAGGCGGCGTGTTGTGTCAAGACATATTCTTGTAATTTATCCTCAGTATTATTCTATTTTGCTTTGCAGCCACGATTTGCTTTCTTTGTGTTTCTTTTTGTAGTGCATAATGCTTTACACCAATCCCAAACACGTTTTTCACTGACACCATATTTGCTGTAAGCAGCCATATTCCCACCTTTCTCTTCTGTCAAAGTTACATTTCCAGTTTAAAGGTTGCTGTGTATGATTTGCGTGATTTGATGGAAGGCATTGTGAGATAAGTTGTATGATTTGTATGGGGATATTTATATGCATGATTATGACTGAAAATATTAATCAACTCATTAAAATGTGTCAATACTAGCGCAATGAAAACAATGCCCATTTCTAAATTCATTATTTACGTCCAGAGAAGGGAGTGGGCATCATTTCCTTTGGTTCTTAATCCACTTGAAAACTGATAGCATTATTGATGCGGATTGATGATAAAGATGGGGTTCAGGCAATACAGTAACTAGTATCGAAGCCAAAGCCAATTTCAGGGTTTAAACAATCATGGCGACTGGTTTTGATTATTGTTGGAAACCAAAGATTCCAACAACAAAGACCAATTTATCTACTACCAGTATAAGAGAGAGACACCAAAATGAGTGCTGGTTAAGAATGAATATAGGTGACATTACAATTTGCTTTAAACCGAAATGTGAAACTAAAAATGGACCATTGATGATCTATGAGTAGTAATTTTTGTACAGTACATGTATATCATATTTTAATTTAGTTTAAACCGTATTTATTTGAGAAACTTGGTCAAATACAGTTATAAATATATAATTTGGGTGATTCAGTAGAAAGCATAATGTATGGTAGTTTATAAATAATAATAGAATGCTAGAGTTAATATGGATTACATTGGTAATCATTCACGTGTGTCCATCAATGTAATGGAAAATCAAATATCAATGGACTAGTTGATAAAATGTGATCAGGAAGAATGAGCTATGGTTAAAAAGGATGAATATAATATAAAAAAATTCATATTTTTTTAGGAACAAACAAATTAGCACTGTACAATATAGAGTATAAACCATAAGTGTGTGGCCCTGTGAATTTTTTTTAGCAGTAATTGTTTTCTTTTATTTCATGTTTGAGAAATAAGAAAATACATGCAGAATGCAAACTAAATAATGACAAAACATATAAATATAAAAGCACTCATATTAGTTCACACAATTTTTTTGACATAGCAGTTTAACAAGAATTTGTATCTCTATGTGACCTGTTTTTAATTATGCTGATTATAGAGCAAATTTAATAGCATACTGGATACTGTAATCCATATATAAGTCCATGCAGTTTAAATGACATAATCCATATATAACTTGATTCAGAGGATACAACTAAGACCTGACTTTCAAGTAAAAAATTATTGACTTATAGGCCAGAAAGTACGGTACATCTCCAGACAACTACAAAATCATAATGCTGAAATTATACAAAAAAGATCCCAAATTACATATGAGGATGAAAATAAAAATGCTCCTAGTCAGGTCTTTGAGAACAACATGGGCAATTTATAATTGAACAGTTTTGGCTGTATAATTAATTTTGTGACTTAAAATTATGTATTGTGAAAGTTGTCTAGGTCATGAGCATCAGACTGCAGTGTCCATCCAGCTTTCACTTTAATTTCAGTTATGTAATACTTCATAGCTTTATAAAAAGTACTGGAATTGATAGTTATCAGCAATTGAGCTTGACACACGAGTGAATAAAAGACCATTCATTAAACTGCATAAAATCTTCTTATGAAAAATGAAAAGAAAAATAAATTGGAAGGGTGAGTAGGATTGCAAATTAATTAATTAGGCTTGTGCATTAGTTGATGATTGTTGGGGTCAAGGATGCTTTCTGTCATCAAAAGAAAATACGAAAATTTGATTATCCTTCATCTCCATGCTATATGATAATATCTGTTATTATGAGTAATTTACTTCTTGCAATGTGCAAAAATGAGCCTTCCGTAACCTCACCAATATACCTTTCATAGTGAGTTTCATTACATTTATTTTACCCAATTAAGTGAAGTATGACATTGAATATCTTGAGAAATAGTTGCCCATTTGATACAAAAGTTTCTTATTTCAGCATAACAAATAAAAATAAGTTGTTAATAAAGTGGACAGGAAAAGGATTTCCTGAGCTGGTGGATCATACACTTTCTGATCTTTGACCTTGGTCAAAGTCTCTTGAAAATGTCTCTCGATTTATGCACACATTTGTAATCCAAAAGGAAAAAGAAGACGGTTAACTACTGAAATTATTCCTTGAAGCCAAAGTACTATTTAAACTATAATTACAGTAATAAAAGCATGGTGTTAAGGCTCAAAAACTCTTCAAAATCATTGTGTTTATCAGGTCTTCTGATGCACATTAATGTTGCTGTTGCAAAATTGCACAAGTCAGGCCTCCCAAAAGCCAGATATAACTTAGACAGATCTCATTTTTATTAGAAGTGCTTTTCCCCAACTAAATATCAAAGGTTGCCACAGCCTGCTGACTGCTATGTGAAATTTCCAGTTGGTCACATGTATGTACTTCCTTGATATTATTATCAGTTAGAATGTACTGATGGTGCAACTCTATGGACATTGCTTTAAGTGAAAGATTATTTGCTTTTGTTTACAAATTGGCTTGGATTTGGTAGTGTTGTCTGTGTCAGCAGCATTTGATATAAAGCACTTACACATAAATACATCATTTAAGATGTTGGTCTTAATGGTCGTTTATTTTTTGCTTATACTGTACTGATAGTATTTTTTAAATATTCAATCTACCACTATTTGCTGTACACGATAGGCTATACATGGCGGCCAGTATTATTGGTGGAGGAAGAACCCGGAAAGAACCACCGACCCACGAGAAGCTACTGGCAAGCTTTCTCACATAACTACATTAGCGGAATTTTAGATTCAAACCCACACAGATAGGTGAGATGGCAGTGATCCATAACGGAAAGCGCTTTAGACCACTCGAGGCCCCCTTTTTGCTGTTGGCATATTTCTGTTGATTTTGTTGGTATATTTTTTGGAGTATATTTATAAGTTAATCAAATATGTGAGAACGTGTTTTGGAATTTTTAACACAGTAATTTGAGTCATGTTGCTGCATTGTCTATGCACTGTATTTTGGCACTTTATAGTGATGTCTAGTACTAAGGCATCATGCCACAGACATGGGGCATGATGTCCCACTTAGTCACATTATTCTGACACCAATACTAACCTTTTATTGTGGAGTGCTATGTGAAGCAGCTTCTCTTTTTATTTTGATAAGTCTTTGATTTGACTTGGTCAGGGTTCAAACCCACAACTTGTCTCATCCAAGGAGGACATTCTAACCACTTAGGCCACTGGAGCGACTATGAATGAAATAAATGAAATACATATAAATATGCAAACTTTAACAGAGGCAAATCAATGAATTTAATAAGTACTCTGTGTTCTTTTTGATAAAACCAAAGAAATGAAACCACTGTCCTTGTAATGAAAATGTCTGAACAATGTAAAAACAGATCTTGTAGTAAATAGGCAGATGTTCTTTCACATCATGGGTAAAGGCTTAACATTGAATCCCTGCTGAATCCCTGCTGCACTATAATCTCCCTTTGTATATAGCACAAAATTATTCTTGACACCCTATAAATAAGAAAGTGAAACATGGAGATATGGTACAGATGTTTGTAGTTAAAAAAAGTTGCCGATAAACTGCTTAGCACTTATTCTTGACACCCTATAAATATTGATAGTGAAACATGGAGATATGGTACGTAGAAAAATTACTCATAAACTGCTTTGCACTATCTTATAATAAATTCAAGAATAGGATCTTTGATTAAACTTAGTTTAATGTTCTGATCATTATTTGTCTTTTTGTTATGAAACAGTATTGCAAAATAGCTTGATGGAAGTGTGTGTGTGTGTGTTTTTGTGTGTGTGTGTGATTTGGATTTTTAACGTAGCTTTAACAATTTTTTAGTCTTATTGCTATGATGTCTGCAGTGTGGCAGTTTATAATGATGTCTAGCACTGGGCATTATGCCGCAGACATGTCCCATTATCCTGACACCATTGCCAAGCTGACTAGTCATAACACTAACCTCATAATTCTGAGCGTAAAGTGAGGCAGCTGTTAGTACCAATTTAGTAAGTCTTTATTATGACTTGGTCTGGGTTAGAACCCATGACCTCCTACATCTGAGGTGGATGCTCTAAGAACTAGGCCAACAGCAATCCTAGATGGAAGTAAACTTGATGAAATCTAGGTAATTACTGTCATTGTTGTGTAGGCTTTTTTTTTGTTCTTTTTTTTTGTTTACAAAAGAGTTTTTTCCTGACTATTGACAAGGTCTTGAGATAAATTTATTCCAAAAAATGTATTGATTTCCAAATTCTGTCAGCAAAGTTAGAAGCAGCAATTCACATTTTGGGGGAATCTTTTTATATCCTCATATTGCAGGCCATCTGTTTAAGATTTATTTATTACACTAGCATGCACCTGTACTATGATATAGAAACTTCCAGAAAGCCAGTTCTGCTAGCGGGGATATTTCCATCAGGTGGCACTATGACATTGACCATGCAAATGGTGGTTGTTTACCATGGGTGTCCAGAAGCGATTGTATGGAGATATGGCAGAGACATCAAAATGCGATTGCATTAAATGAGGTAAAGGGCATCCCGCGTATAAATTTTGCAGGTACTCAGGAGTTGTATACTTCTGCTTGAGGTTCTTGGTTTTTCGTTTTGATTAACAGAACAACAGAATCTGAGAAATGAAGTGGAACCTTCAATATTTAAAAGAAAAACAAATTGTATGGCATGTCTTAAATAAATCTTCTAGGTGACTGGAAATATATGCCAAAATTCACATTTACTGTGCCATTTTAAAGATACGGTCTATTAATTAAAAAAATTATCAATTTTAGTTAAGGCGGCAAGAGTCACCATGATGGTTATCGTTTTGAATTGGCTGAGTCAAATACAGTCTTTTGCCATTACATTCGTCAACTGGATCGCTCTTGTATCAAGTTTTGTAATTGTTGAAAGCAGAACAACGTTGTTAAACTGTATTGTCAGTTGTAAACCAAATGAATTCAGAATATGGAGACACAGAATGAAAAAGTTTATTTGGCTCTCAGATTTGTGAATGTCACACTGAGAATGAACCCCTTTTCACGGTTGCAAGATAATTATAACGGTTTAGTTATATGAACTACAAAAGTTTATTTAGATACTGCAAAGACCTGTATTGTAATATGAAATTAAATATATCCGAATTATCTCCAAATGTTCAAGTCACTTTCAGCCAACTGACAACTTGTCACATAACTGGAATGGGCTTATTAACGTCACGGTATGGAGTATCACTATTTTCCCAGGTGAAGAGCTTACAAATATGACTGCATCCTATGCATCGGGGAAAATCATCGGTTGCAGAAACGAAAGTGAGAATCTATCCCTTACAAGAGTGCTAAGAAGCAAAACTTTGGTAAATATCTAATTTTCTTTGTGTTTTAAAAGTTAATAAAACTTGTTTGTTTCAAGCAGTTCATTTTCTTGTACCTATTATCCTGTTTTCTTTGTTTTTACAGGATCTACATTTACAAAGGTCACGCCACAGGTTCCATGGAGTTATGTTACCTTAAAGACAATTGGACGAGTGCTCTTTTTTCCATTGTACTACAAATGGTAGGTTTTTGGTGAATACTGTGCTTGAAGCTAAATGCCCAAAAATACAACCCAAAATGAAACTTGTTTGCAAACTTGTCTAAAAATGCTGACTGATTAGTTAGTGATTGGATATTAGCCAATTGGTGCGAAAAAAATCTGAGTTTGAAATTGCATATATGATCTTTGACTATGCAGTCAGGTCACCTGAACAAAGCTGTTATCATAATTTTTACAGGAGAGCAATTGTCTTTACGATAATATCCCCATAATAAGGTGGCACATAAGTTATTATATGTTGCCTGACCTTCAGTTGCCAGTTTGGTTTCCACACGAAAGCACGTGTGATCTAGATTTTTAATGTAACTTTAAAACAATTTGAGTCACATCACTACAGTTTCTGCAGTGTGACAGTTTATAGTGCTGTCTAGCACTGGGTCATCACGACAGACATGTAGAATGATGTCCCACCCAGTCTTATTATCCTGACACCAGGTCGACCAGTCTTGGCAATAACTTCTTGATGCTGAGTGCCAAGTGAAGCAGCTGTGTAAGTCTTTGGTATGACTCGGCTGAGGATTGAACCTTTCAGTTTCAAAACATTGTGATTTTTTTGCACATGAGGTATGGAAGAAGCCTGACAATTTGGAGATTTTGAGCCAAAAGGTTCGAGATCAAGATCAATGCAAATCAAAGGGAGAAAAAAATGGTTTTGGGACAATAAGATTGGTTCTGCATTAAAAGCAAAACCCATTTCTTGTATGTGGCTTGCACTTGAGGTAAGAAAAATGACTTTTGATCTTAAAATCAGTGATTAATGCCACTGATCGAAAGGGGACAAAATCGTTTCTGGAGAACATTTTTAGTTCTTGACCATGTACTTTCACCAAAGGTTGTGGATGAATATGTATTGATAAGAAAAAGCCTATTGATAATTTTGTCAAATGTCAGCATCATGGAAGAAAAATGCCATTATGACTTAAAGGCCATTATGACTTAAACGCTTGTTGTAATTCATCACAATATCTACTCCAGAAACTTCAAAAAGTTCAAAACACAGCAGCATGGATCATTTTTAGAGTACCTCGATCAGAGCACACCTCACCACTGCTCTGTACCCTACAAAATCAAACACAAAATTTGTTCTCTGTGCTATGTTTCACTGATGGACTTCAGTCCAACATAACTATCTGGCCTCACCTATGTGTACACACCAGCAAGATGCTTGTGTTCCTTTTCTGATTATCATATACTCATTATTCCCACTATAAAAATTTAAATCATTCGGACAGCAGTCTTTTGCATACCAGGGCCCAGCAACGTGGAATGAATTGCCCATTGAAATTAAACACAAAGACACAGTGGTCCCTTTCAAGAGTGCTCTTAAAACTCACCTTTATTAACTGCAAGAACAAACTTAAAGACCTAATAATGTTTCCTACCTTTAAAATTTTCATCATTTTTTATGTTTTCTAATTTCATGGTGTTTTTTGTTTTTGTTTTTTTGTAGTCATATCATTATAGATGTTGTAAAGCGCTTAGAGCTTCTAAAGATTAGGCGCTAGACAAAGTCCTCATTATTATTATTATTATTATTATTATTATTATTATTGTTATTATTATTATTATTATTATTATTATTATTATTATTATTATTATTATTATATAATGTGCCATTTACAGTGCTCATGTTTTCTGAAGGGAAATAATTGGAATTCAGCATTAGTGTACGTGGCAAATAGGTTACATAGATTATTATATATGTACTCTTTAGCTTGTTATGCTCAGTATTATGATTACAGTTAAAGATATATACACATGTAATTTAATAATTTTGTTTCTGCACAATAATTCCAATTGGTTGTTCACTGTTAGTCTTTACCAAATTTTGTGGATGGCTTGCACTTGGTGTATGTAGGAGCCAATTGATTTTGGGGTCAAAAGGTTAAGGGCCAAGGTCACTTACAATTGAAATTAGTTCCACACAATAACTGCACCATCAACAGTCACCCATCTTTGCAGATTTTGTGCAAATGGGGTAAAGAAAAAAAAACTCATTTCAGGTGAGAAAAAAGGTCAATGTCACTCTTGACTGGTAGAATATAAACTATTTCTGCAACAAGTTCTTCACCATATACAGTTATCAAACATTGAAGATTGGTTACACTTGTGGTAAGGAAGAATAAATTCATTCTTCGCCATCAAGAGTTACCAGACTTCGTAGATGCCTTGCACTTAGGGTTAGGTGGGAAGTCTTTTGGTTTCATGTTCAGAAGTCACTTATCAAAGTGACCAACTGAAAGCATCAAATAAATTTTTATATAATAACATTAGTTCTCAAATCACATATCTGGACCACTCTTTTTACATGACTAACTCTTGTGGAAAAGTTAAAGTATAAAGTTAAATACCTTCTTTAAGAGTCACGTATTAACTTTGAGAAATTAGTATTTTAAAAGCAGTCTGAAATTATTGTGTAGCTGTACCTTTTCCTGGTACTAGTCCACAACCCAAAGAGATTATTTCCTTTTCCAATTAGTAATTGGACATCTTCAAGGAGAAACAGGTTCACATTCTGATATCTTATTCTATATCGGACAGTTGGAATACACATCTGATGGGTGCTCAGCTGTGCAGTATTTAAAATCAATTTTCAGCATTTCGTTTTTGTGTTGCGTTTTTTTTTTTTGTCCCCATACATTGCTTTATGTTTGTGTTTCAATGTCCTATTTCATTGAATGTGATGCATTTTGTGTACTTCGCTATTGAAGTGGTATTTGTAGGTTTCTCTTTCTCATTTAGTAACTGATGTTATGGTATGTATTGCTTATCCGATTGTTATTCTTTTTTATTGTGTTATCTCATGTGTTTCCTTTCATCATTAAATAAGAGTCCCATAGTAGCTGATGGTCTAAAGCTCTTGCTGTTACAGATCACTGCTGTCTTCCCTATCTGCATGGGTTCGAGTCTCGGCCTCGGCCAATGTGGGTACATGAGAAAGCTTGCTGTAGCTTCTTGTGGGTCGGTAGTTCTTTCTGGGGTTTTTCGTGTTTTTTTTCTCAACCATATATACTGGCCCCCATGTTTAGCCTGTCTTATGCTGAAAAATGACATTAAAGCCTACAACAGCAACAGCATTATCATTAAATAATGCATTAAGGTTTGGACATATTCACTCATAAAAAGATCACATAGAAAAGTAGGCTTGTCTGTTCATTCATCTGTCACCGATGCTGATGGTTCTTTAACTTTTACCATAACATCTTTAGACTTTTTTGATTTCTTTGACACTTTGGATCATGACTAGTTATCCACATTTTATAGTTGAATGTGTCACTTAATTAATCTTTTGTCCAGTTAAGATCTTCAGAACCATTTTGGGATATCTTCATTGAACTAGGTGTGATTTGGCTTCGTTAGATTAGAGTTATCTGCCCATTTTAAAAAAATTGTTACTACATGTTATATCTTGCAAGGTGGTATTCCATAAGCACTTGCTTACTCACCTAGCCAATTTCATAAAAAAATAACTCAGGCATTACTTTGGAACGGTACACTTTATGTAGAGGTGTCTGTCATGGTGTGCGTCATGATGGTTTCACTGACTTTTGAAATGTTTTAAATAAAGTGTACACTTTTTGGAGGTGGTAACTATAAAATGGGTGTCCAGTCCTATTTTTGTAATAAATATTTGGCAATTTTTACAGGTGGATTCAGCAGACATCATGGAAATTCTGGCTTCTGCTGTTGGTTTTGTATGTGATGCAGATTGGCACAACAATTTTCTTCTTTATCCAGCTGGATGAGAAAATAACCCAACATGTAAGTATCCAAGACATTGCAGTTAATTAAGATCTTAATGTACTTTACAAACATTTTAGATCAACATAATGTTGTTTTTGCTACATCAGACAAAAAGAGTGAACTTTCTGTTGCATGTTTTTCAACATCAGACAAAAAAGTTCTTAACTCTTAACTTTTTTATTGCATGTTTTCAAGGTAGTAATAGTAATACAGATACATTCCGTGTTCATGGTAACATTAGGAGATAAACTCCATTACCTAATGAATCCTGCAATCCTGTAAAATTAATTTTTTTGGTCAAATGTTCATCTATTCAACAGTTAGACAAAGGGAAGAAACTTATTATCTCCCCTTGCTACCTCACAATAGAGGCCCATCAACTAGTTGTTTACCAGTTTAAATTTTCACTTGATACAGTATACAATGTGCCACTTAGCCTCTTGAAATCCAAGGATATTTTTTTTTACCCATTCATTGACAGTATAGTGTAAAAGAAAGGTAGTGACTACATTCATTATTTCTGACAAGCTGCAACATTAAACTTTGTGAACAACTTGTTGGGTTTTTATTTGTCAACTGCTTATACTTTTAGCTTGTTTATATAAACAGGTGTTGACAATTTTTTTATGTGAAAACATTTACATTTGTTAACCTTTTCATCAATATGTAACTTTACAAAATAGAGCCCTAAAGACTTGAATAATTTTGACTTGTAGTAAAGCAGAATGAACTGTCGACTTTGAAAGAACATAACTTTGGCAATTTTAAAGATATCTGTCTGGATTTGGTATCAAAATAAAAATTAAAAGTCAAATTGTATGACTAATTCAATAAAATGAGCATATCTAGTATAACTGTTAAAATACAGGTGCAAACAGGTAACACAACAGGTAAAATGCACATGCAATTATTTATTTACCACATTACATGAATAATATTTTCAAACACTTCATCTAAATCAAAGATTTCAAAGTATTCCAAAGCGTTTCTGGATCCATCTAACACTTCGGTGGGTCCAACTCTTCCAGAAAACTGAAATAAATCTCTTTGGTTCATCGAGAACAAAAACATGTTAAGTTCACACTTCCTCTGGTTCAGAACCTTCAAAGTCCTCCTCATCATCATCACTGTTGCACAAAAGCACATTCAAATGCATCTCCAGATTTTTTCTCTCATTTTCAATCAACTGTGTTAGGTCACAAGAGCTAAATATTTTGATAATTCATAATCTGATACTTCATTCTCATTTTGATTCAATCTCCACCATTTTGAAAATAAATTCACCATTCGGAAAACATGCTTGAAATGTGCCTGCTTCCCTCGAGATTTCTAGCTGAATTCAAGCTTAACTCATGAGATAACCCAAGTATAATATGTACATTACATGAAGGAAGTTCTTAGCAGTATCCTGAAATTTATGTAGTCTGGTACTATGACTATAAACAAACACACTGCCCCAGACCGGTAAAGCGGTCCATAGGGTTTACAGCCAACTTCCCCATGATTGGTAAACCGGTCTATAGTGATGAAAGAGTTAATATCAGATATTTTTATAATTCTTGTTTCTCCGAGTGAACAAATGTGATAAAAATGTCCCAATGTAAGAACTTTAAAGCATCTGAAGACACAAATAATGCATGTCTACATTGCAGTGTGTGCATGACTTGTTGAAAAGAGCTTTGGTCCATCATGCTGCAGAAAAGTGCAAAGAGAAATGTGGGAAGTCCTGGTTAACAGAATATACCTTCTTGAATTTTCATCTGTAGATGTGCTCAGTTTCCAGTGTTGCAGGGGACATAAAATATGATGTGAATGGTGTGTACTGTGACTGTTACATCTGATCAGTTTTTGTTCTGACGCTTTTTGCTTCTTAACATTTTATTCGATTTGCTCCAGATTTGAAAAATTGGTTCCTGATTTTGCTTTCTTAATATGTTTTGTCCCACGAGGAAGGAATGCAATATAGAAGTGGGACAATTTTTTTTCTTCTAATATAAATTCTGATTGAGTTGATTATTCGGAATATTAAATAATCCTATAACTTCCCTTTCTCCATATTACATGTGGTCATCCATGAGTGGAATGATGAATTCAGTGCATATTTGAAATATTCTTACTATTTCAATTTATTTGTACCTTTCCTTGTTTTGGTTTATGTCTATGCGGTGAATACTGAGGTAAAAATGTATGATGTTTTGTTTGATTACATTGATTATAGTTTTTAGCCACCAGTTCACCTTCTATTTGGGGGGCCCCGAGTGGCCAAGTGGTCTGAAGCGCTTTCCGTTACGGATCACTGATGTCTCACCTCTGTCTGTGTGGGTTCGAGTCTAAGATTCGGCTAATGTAGTTATGTTAGAAAGCTTGCCAGTAGCTTTTCGTGGATCGGTGGTTCTTTCCAGGGGTTTACCTGGGTTCTTCCTCCACCAATAATACTGGCCGCCATATATAGCATATTGTGTGCTTAAAAATGGCGTTAAACCCTAAAAACAAACAAAACAAACCGTCTATTTGGAATATTTAACATTACTTCCTTGACCTCTAGTGGTATTCCTGTCCTTTTTTCATGCTTCATGTTTGTAATGGGATTATTCCATTAGTATACCAGCCAGCTCTACAGGTCATGATATGTGTGTGTCTTAACCACAATTGTAACTTTTTAAAGATTTTCAGTTTTTGAGTGTGACATTTTTATAAAAAATATGTGGGTACATTTGCTTGAAAGCCATTTGACTTGGACAAAAATGTTATGTATATATGTCTATAGAGGTGGCCTGATTAAACATTTATATCATTTGTGTGAAATTTGTGATTTTTTTTTTTTTAGAATGAGGAACACCAGTCTATTTTTCTGTCTCTTTTATTTCATTCAGGAACCAGTCTTCTCAGAGGTAATGATACCCGGCTTGCTGATGGTTTTACTGGGCCTGATTCATTCACAGACGGTCCTATCTCACATGTCACTTAAACCACCAGTCAGGGACAAAAAGTAAGTACATTTTAGATCTCCCCTCTTGTGGCTGACATTATTATTATCTCACCTTTGTCACAGCAAAACACAGCTAGCACTCGTAAAGCAATAGTGCCCTCCTCTTTACATTATTATGTTACAGTTAATTTTCTTCTGATCTAACCAGAACCACCAAACAAGTTCCAAATATATTCTTTAGAAAATCTGCCAGTATATTCCTTTTTCTGCCGTCAGATTTCTTTCCCTAGAATTGACATCATTTCACTTGATTGATACAGTAAATATGGAGTGTATTGACCTTTCTATGCTTGTGGTAGTGGGCGATGCACAGAAAATTAGTTATTGACATTCTGGTATGAGTTTGGTATTTGTACCACACTCACCATCTGTGTGATTTTTGTTTTCTATGTTTAATGCCATTTTTCAGCACAATATAGGCTATACATGGCGGCCAGTATTAGTGGTTGAGGAAGAACCTGGAAAACCCCCCAGAAAGAACCACCAACTCACGAGAAGCTACTGGCAAGCTTTCTTACATAACTACATTATCCAAATCTTAGTCTCGAACCCACGCAGACAGAGGTGAGATGGCAGTGATCCGTAATGGATAACGCTTTAGACCACTCGGCCACTTGGGGGCCCCACACCATCTGAGTGAGGGTATATTCAAATTTACACTCAGATCACAAGCACACTTTGAAGTCTTATAAGAGATTTTATGGATTACCTTGTGTGTTATTTTTTTTTAATGTTTGAATTTATTGTTAAGAACTAGGGATTAGGTGATACACCTATGCCATGTATAGATATGTTTCACGATGCACAACCTATGATATGACACATTATTAATACACATTTATTTCATGGTCTTTCCCTCTTTAAGAAGTGCCCATTTATGTGTTGACATATTGATTATATTTCCAAAATGCAGATTATTGATAGACATTGAAATAATTTTCTTTTTTTATTCATTCCTGTGTTTTGAATTGTGAAACTTGTATCTTGTATTGTTACATGTAAGAATACAAGGTTCTCATTATGCCATGTGACATTAGTTGCACGTGTCAAGATAAATTAATTGTATTTACATCAAGAAGTATAGTACTTTGAGATCAAGGCCATGAAACAAATATTGTATTATCTTTCATGCATGGAAATTACTATTGCCAAAGAGATAACCAGGATAATGTTTTGTTTTTTCAATAAGGTTAAAATCCCAGTGTGGTGTATCACTCATTTGGATCTTTCTGTGTGCTTGGGTATGGTAAATTTATTAGTTTACTCAATATTATTGCCAGACATAATGGTTCCCCTAAGTCACTGATATTTGTATGATCAGCTTGTGAACACTGTTGAAAATTGAGGTGAACTTATGAAAGGGTTGTCAAGAGTTCTTCGACTTCGGAGGAATTTTATAATAAATGTAAAAGTTTCTTTTCCTGCATAATTAAATACAAGTTTTATGGTAATGGAATTAGATATTTTAACACATGACATTGCCATTCATTAACACATGACATTGCCATTCATTAACACATGACATTGCCATTCATTAACACATGACATTGCCATTCATTAACACATGACATTGCCATTCATTAACACATGACATTGCCATTCATTAACATATATATTTGTACCAAATGTACCTTATATTAGTGGCGGAAAAGAAATATCTCTAGTTTTCACATTTGTTTCTTCTTCAGAGATGGATTGTCCTTGAGAAGGAAGAGATCTTTATCTCAACCAAAATCAAGCGTCACAAATGTGGATGCCATCAATAGCAAAGCTCTAGGTCAATCATTAAGTACTAGCCAGAGTGACAAAAATCAGATGTTACAAGTGAATTCAAAAGAGAAAAAGACAGGAGTCAGCTCTATGCGAGATAAATCAGATAGTTCCAGCTCATCCAGAGCAGGAAAGAGCAGAAAAGAAAAAAAGATATGGTCGAAAAGCTCAAAAAGCAATAGCCCTACCCATCATTTGAAGGAATCATCTCGTCATCAAAAAGAGGCTCAAGCTGGTCGAAGAGGGTCTCAAGATTCTGAATCTGCATACATTTCTCATGATGCTAGTGATTCCCATGAGAGAACGTCATCTCATGAGGCAGAAATTGAAGCTGAAGTTTTTTCTCGGCCAGTTGTAAAAGATGAGACATTTGAAGGAGGCATTGAGAAAGGGACAGATAAAAGGATAATATTATCTGATTTCAGATCTCGTTCAAGAGAAAGAGAGAGCCAGGATAGTGATGTTCCTGAAGAATCCCCATATGAAAAAGATCGCTCTCACACAGATGAGGAAAAAGACACCGCTTCTGAAGATGAGCATACTTTTAATGCTCTATCTACAGATGACTCAAGGGGTAAAACTAAAGTTTGTACACGGTCTGAGTCACAAAACTCAACTTTAACTGTGACATCAGAAACTGATGACTGCATGATAAATCGAGAAGATGGACATAAAGTATTGTGTGATAAAGAAAGCAAAGAGAAAATTGCTGTTAAGGCTGATGTTCATCTAGTTAAAGTGGAGAAAAATAATCAGAACTATTTTCAAAGAAATCCGAAACATGTGGATGACTGGCGTGATTCAACTTCATTCATGGCAAATGGGATAGCCATGACTGTCTGTGAGATGTCTGAGAATGGGACAGCTACGCCTGTCTGTTGTGTGCCTGAGAATAACACATCTACCATGCAGTGTGAAAATTACAAAACTAACTTGCATAATTCAAATAATGTTGATTTGAATAGTATGGTGCTTGGAGGACCTGAATCTCAAATTACGGTAGAAGTGATTGGTGTAAAAACTCCATTGAGTATGGCTCATCAGAGCAAAAGACAAAGTACGTCATCCAGTGAGGAATCCATGTTAGCCAATGATAGGGCTATTTCAAATGATATATTGTTAGTCGATAAAACATCAGAGAAAATATCCATCTATCCAAGAAAGACAATTCTGTTTGAAACATCCAGGTCAGATACTATTCTTCAAAACAGAACCAATTTAAGTCCCAGTAAGGTGAGATCTGCATACATTTGTGATACTGATACAGACAATGAAGAAAGTCCAAATTATAAATCTGTATCAGGACTGCGACGGAGGAAGGTCACACTGCAGGAGGGCTCAGACTTTAAGACAAAAAGAGATAAACGACCAACACTGTTGCTCACAGCCCCTAAGGATGACAGAGCAAGTACATGTATAAGTTCTTCAGATGGAGAGAGTAATATTCCATTGAATCCTGATTTCAATCAAAAGGTGAAGTATTTTTATGCATAGCTGGAGATTCTGCATTCAATCTTTGATTTGTAAACAACTCAGATCTCAATTCATAACACATTGCCATTTTTTGAACATTCTTTACCAAAATAAGTAATCTCAAATATAAATTTTGTTAATTTTAAATTTGGGGAAATTTTCCTCATATAGCTTCTAAAGTATGGATAACCTTTTGCCAATACAGTGTTTAGTATTGAGCCTAATATGTAGGTTGTATTACGGTGATTAGCATTTTGTACATGTCTTGTGTAATTTTACCTTTAGTTTTGTTTGTTTGTTTCATTAGGATTTTTAACGTAGCTTTAACAATTTTTCAGTCATATTACTATGATGTCTGCAGTGAGGCAGTTTATAGTGATGTCTAGCACTGGGGCATCATGCTGCAGACATGAAGCATGATGTCCCACCCAGTCACATTATCCTGACACCAAGCCAACCAGTCCTAACACTAACCTCTTAATGCTGAGAGTCAAGCGAGGCAGCTGTTAGTACCATTTTTGTAAGTCTTTGGTATGACTTGGCCGGCGATCAAACCCACGACCTCCCGCTTTTGCGGCGGAAGCTCTAACCACTAAGTCACCTGAGCAGTCCCCTGTATTTTTTTAGTGTCCTGAAATACCATGTGATGACTTGTAAAGACAAATTTTCATTCATTTGCTTGTCACTTAAGAATCATAAACTGAAAACAACAGTGTCACTATCTTACTGCAACAGAGACTGCATTTGATTTAATGTTGCAATACTAGTACTGGTTTGGTTTTTGTTTTATGGCTGCTTATGAAATGCCATAACCAGCTTTACACTAAGATTGCAAAGTAAAATTTGTATTTTCTTGAGGACAGGAAGGTACATAATGTTTTATGAAACCACTGTTTCATGGGTATCCTTTTATTTTTAGATTTTGTGGTCTTTCCTATAAACAATTTTAAAATCCCAATGAATGATAATACTTATTAGGACCAGGAAAAAAAATCTTTAAAAAAAAAAGAACTCCACACAAATTGACACCAACAAAAAATAACATTCTACAAGATAGGTAAAACAAGAAGACTGTTTCTTATTGGAAATTTTCAGATCTAGTATTTGGATAGATAAATATGCAAATACATCCTTTTATATGCCCATAAGAAAATTGAGCATATTATATCATTATGTTTTCTGTCAGGGAGTCATAATGGCTCAGTTCTGAACTCTTAATCAGAAGGTTTGAACCCTAACATTGGATGAGACTGTCACATTAGCAGGTGTACTTGGGCAAGGCACTTTGCTCCAGTTGCCTTGGCGCTAAATAGCCTACGTATTATGTTGCTGTGCTGTAAGCCATGTTTTCTATCCATTTGTCAATCCATCCACCTGTAATTTCAGTTGCTGATTTTATACCTTCACCAGTGTTTGGATATGAAATACATGTTGGCTGAGAACAAAGTGTGTTCATTTTGGGCCCAGAAGTTCAAATCACCAATTAAAACAAATTTTTGTGTGTGCAATATAACTATTTTATACCACATACCTTAATCAGTTTTCTGAGGTATAAAGTACAGAACTTGCATATTCATTTTGCAAGGTTGAAAAAAAATGTCAAAGTTCAGGGTCATTGTGGCTGAAAGAAAAATGGTTTTGGGGTCTAAAAGGTTAGGGGCCATGGTCTTGGGAAGTAAAGTAAAAAATTATCCACACAGTTTAGTTAAAAAGTAATCTAGAGAGTCAACCATACTCAACTAGTGTGTACATATAGGATTATCAAACATGGGATGCATATTGTAACCTTTGCATCCATGTGTTTAAATCCATCACTTGATGTTTATACATTGGGCATACAAAATTTTGAGTTCAACTTGAATTGTTTAATTATATAAATATAGAGATCAGATATGTTATAATCACTCTTTATAGGAACTCCATGTAAAACAAAATTTAAATGTTTTTTATTAGCAGAATACTGTTAGCTCTGAGGAATGGGAAGATCGTATGCAGACAGATGTGTCAACATCTTCATATTCCAGTAGCTGCTGTTCCGATGCAGATATTATGGATAATGAGCCAGAACAAAGTGAGGAGGGTGGTGGGGAAATTACGCAACCGTACAGTACCTTGGTACAAGGAATGTCTGGCAATAATGTTCATCTTGTCAACTTACTACAGCCAGTAAGCATTTTATTAATTTCGTTGTCTTCCTTGTATTTGTAAAACGCAAAACATGGGTACAGCATAACTGATGACAAGGGCTTTTTCCAGAAATACACCAAGGCATCTGGCAAGATTTGAACCCATAAACCAGTGATTCTGAATTTTGCATGTTAGCCAGTGAACTGCTGTGTCTCTTTGTTGCATGATTTGTTGTTCTTTTTTGCAATATAGGATGCATTACAATGATATTACCATAGCAGTAACAATTTATTCATGGCAATCACATTGTAAATGCTTCCAGAGATTTAGGAATTGGAACTAAAGAAATTGACCCCCTAACCAATTCTGTAAAATTAGCAGTAACAATTTATTCATGGCAATCGCATTGTAAATGCTTCCAGAGATTTAGGAATCGGAATTAAAGAAATTGACCCCCTAACCAATTCTGTAAAATTAGCAGTAACAATTTATTCATGGCAATCGCATTGTAAATGCTTCCAGAGATTTAGGAATTGGAATTAAAGAAATTGACCCCCTAACCAATTCTGTAAAATTATGTAAACTTTCCAATGTGTTAAGCAAAGGGAGTTAACTATTCTTAATGTTATTAGTGTGGTAATAACAGACCTGACAACCCTTATGATTTTGCTGTAAGTCTTAAACAAATGACCAATAAAATACAGACTTATGAATAAAAGCAAAATCTATGGAAAAATTGTTGTTGCCGAAAACTTCAGATAATTGGTTCATCCATGTTCAGACATGAATAATTTTCCCTGTTTTAAAGTGTAATTACACTTTTAGCTTGACTTGAATCAGATTTTTCTTGATATAGTCAGGTTTTTTTTATATCATCTAGAAATTCATTTGTTTAATAACTGTCCACTCAAATTCTGAACCAACCCTTGTAAATTATTTGTTTCATATATTAGTTGTTAGCACATGACTCTTGTAAAGAGTAATCTGATTGGTCAAAGGTTTAAATTCATCCAATGAATCTTCATGTAATGGAAACTAATGGCAATGTAAAGAAGAAGCATGCTTGCAAAACATGGCATCCTGAGATGTTGAGAGAGACCATGACATGAAAAATTTAGATGAAGGTTAAAAAAAACATGGAAATGGGAAAGGCTGGAGCAAAAAGTTGATATCCTTAAGTTGGTAAGTTTCCAAGAAAATTGAAGGCTAGAGGATTGGCATTTTGTGACCTTTGTAATAAATATGTGAATTACAGTAATCACGGTTGGAAGAGTTTGGAACAGCGCCTACAATTGAAGCTCAGAAGGCATCTGGAAAAAGTGCATTTAATTACTATAAGAAGAAAGATTTCTTGCGTGAGAGAATTGATGTTGCCCTCTGTCAGAATATGCGCACTGCATATAGCCAATGGAAGCACCAGCTTGAAAAGAGAAAGGCTCTCATTGAGATGGAATAGAAACGATTGCACATCGAGCCAAAATAGTTCGTGCTGGCAAAAGGAAGATGAAAGAAATCTTTGCCAAAGCCATAAAAACAGCTTGACTGGCATATCAACAGGGTGTGTCCAGTGGAGAAAAATACATGGGAATGTATGGGATTATTTGTAAATAGTTGATGTACTTGGGTGTTTATTGTACAGATTTGTTATGAAAAGAGATAAGTATAATATATTTGCTGCAAAAATAGAGAAATTATTGTGACAGTTATGATGTGAACACTGACACGCACATGGAATAACTTCAGCATCAATAGTATTGGAGAATAAATTCATGTTATCAAATATTGTAAACATATTGTGACAGGTTGATGGTTTTTAGTAAGTTTATTTGTTTTTCAAATGATCATAATTTTTTTTATGATCATAAATTGCACCAGGAGCATGTTTTATGAGTGTAAAATGCGTTTTTGGCCAGAACGCTGGCGCTGCCTCTTGAAACTCCTTTGAAGGAGGACCCCAAACCTTCCTTACAATATTTTCCAGCTTTTTTTTTTTTTATGGAAGACCAAAATCATGTCTGTGTGTTTGATTAGGATCTGGTTTCGGATTAGAATTAGCAGTTATTCTAATTTTACAACAATTCTATAGATGCTTTAAACTGCATATATTTTTTCATTCAAAGCTTCGGCATGATCGATCTGTTGATTATAGAACTTTTATAAAATGCCATCCAGCATGTGATAGATGTTGAAGATAATATGGAAAAATTTAAATAATCAGCTTGTGAATAAAAGCAGGTAGGACATAATTACGTTTATTGGACATACATGTCAATTTGAGTACGTCTCATGGCAGGATATAATAATAGTGGAAAAAAAATTCAATGAATTATGTCAATGTTGAGAGATAGAAACAATCCATTGAGCTGCATTGGGTTTGGAACTGAAGTTTGAGCAACTGTACTAACAGTAAATAATATCTACATAGAAACATTTCAGTTGAATATAATGTTTACCTTCGCAGCTCTTTTAGAATATCAAACTGTTAACTATGTTTTCCAGCCTTGCAATCCGAATCGCAGTTTATGATATTTTCATACACCATACTGAAAGCTGATCAAACTTATGGAAAAAATCAGCTGCCATACTGAGACAGTCTCATCAGGGTTGACAGGTCTGTGTAAAGTATAACCCTGTAGCTGTATGTTTATCTAGGAATTTTACTGGAAAATTTATAATCGCTGTAATATAATACATATTACTTTGGATATAGATTAAAATGGCGGCACCTGGATCTCCAACTTAGCTAGCAAAATGGCCATCTTGAATTATTATTTTCTTGAATTATTATCTTTTTTTTAGCTACTTCATTGGCCATATCAAAAATGGGATTTTCACTTAAAGACTTTCTGAAACGAAATGAAAATGGCCTATGTGAAAACGGTGACAGTCAACATGGCCACCACTGCTGCTATATGAAAATCTCCTCTGTTGTTTTTTCCACTGACCGTTGTAATCTGTTGCTTTTTAATCTGACTGATATGTTTAGATTGAAATGATTAATGTTGAGGAAACAGTTGATTGCATTCACTGTGCTGCTTAGTGTTAGTATTCTGGAAAATGTAAATGAATATATGTGGGGGTGGTATCTCTATAGAATATCGCTGATCTGTATTTCTTCTACTGCTTTACAATTATTTTTACCAGTCAGTAGCATCATATTTTTACTTTCTAGTTTGCGTACAGGAATTATATGCATATACAAATATTACTGTTGATAATTTTTTTATGATCCTGATCGGTTATGTTTTTTTATTCTAGCCGAGTTCCACCAATCAAAGTCAAGGACATGGACAGCCAGACAAAGGTAAGTAATAGTGTTGGAGCTCTTTAGAAATCTGCAACATGGCAGCATTTTATTACATTAGTTCTTTTCATTCTTCTGACTTGGCCTACACGCTTTTCTCATGCTTATAAAGTTTTGAAGCAAGTAGGTTGATGAAGATTTTGAGCCTATTTTGTCATAAACTCTGCCATGTTTCATGAATTCCATTTCTGTTCTGTGTCTTTTGAAAGACATTTTATAGTATTGCGTTTGGTATTTTACCTCAAGACAAGCAAAGATTTTCAGCTCTTGCCATCAAAGTTTGAGTTATAGTCCTTGTTTTTATTTAGAAATTTGACATTGCATTGTGAACAAAGTTTTTTTCACATATACTGTGTAGAGGGTAGATCACATGTTTACAAGAAAAAAATAATGTTGAAATGATTACTAAGATTATATCTTAACTACAATTAATTCTCTTCATTTTCTTTCAGTAACCTGCATCATATGGGAGCTTAATGAGTGTAAAAAGATAGAGCTGACAGCCATGGATATTGGTTGGGCAATAATTGAAACAGTTGATAAGATTCCAGAGAGTTCTGACTATATCAGGATTGGGCTGATGTTCTCAATGCTGATGGCTTTAACACCGTTAGCCTTTCATATTTATCACAACAAGGACTTGCACATTTTGACTTGTGGCTTCTATGAAGTGTTTCAAATGGTTTTGAATAATCCTTGGAGGTATGTATACATTTTTTTAATTAACTTTTCTGTAAATGGCAAGACATTAGTATAGCTTTAACAGGGCGATGTGGTTATCGTTAAGATCATGTGTTAAAGCATTTAAGAATAATATAACTTCCATGTTGTTTTCAGCTAAATCGCATTAATGTGCAATCTTATTAGTGCATTCTTAAAGTTTGTATGATTTTATGCCTGAGTTCTCTGACTCCTCTATTGAAGCTTTAAGCATCATTAACTTGGCACGGATGTTTCCTGAGTAGCCAAGTGGTCTAAAGCGTTCACCGTTATGGATCACTGTCATCTCATCTCTGTCTGTGTGGGTTTGAGTCTCGGTCTCAGTCAATGTGGGTATGTGAGAAAGCTTGCCTGTAGCTTCTCATGGGTCGGTGGTTCTTTCTGGGATTTTCCTGGGTTCTTCCTCCACCATTAATACTGGCAGCCATGTTTCGTCTATCTTGTGCTGAAAAATGTCGTTAAACCCTATAACAACAATAACAACTAGGCACAGTTGACTTTAAAGTCATTGCAATCTGCAAAACACCTATTTTCATATGTGATATTAGGTATTACATTTCCAGTAGTAACATATTTCTCAACAGCAATGTACTGAAGTAAAGTGTATAAAAGTTAAATGAAACTTTGGTAGATTAATAATGTATGTCTAAAGCTTGTATCATTACATGCTTAGGTTGTTCTGTCTTACTTGCTTAAAAAATAAGTTGCATTATAATAATATTTACAAGCTATAAAATATTTCATGCTTATGTCTGAGTAGCAAAGCCTTGTGGATTGATATCTGGCAGAGATCAATGCTTGGGTTAAGATTTTGTATTGGGGTCATTTTTGCAGGAACCTATACTGAAATAATCACACAAGTTGGTGTTTAGATGGTGCATGTTTGGGACTACCCTTTTTGAATATTTGTTCATATTTCATGGTTCAATGATTTTGGTAACTTTTGTGATTAGCTCATTTTATTGGCTGTCAGGTAATATAACCTGATGTGTAATTGTATCATGGGAAGTACTACAGTATTCAATGCAGACTTTGTCACATGTGATCTGTATTTCACGGTTTTCATTGATTTTGTATTTCATGGTTCATTGATTTGTGCCTGCCATTGCATCCAGATCAGTTTTGGTTGGTTTATCTAATTGTATTAAGTCATTTTCTATGACACTATTGCGCATAGAGTAATGCAGGTTGGTATGTTAATAGTCAGTCCATGGTTCAAAGGAACCCCAAAAATTTAAATCAGAAGCAATTTTTAATAAAATTAATTTTTAACAAAATGTTTTTGGGTTTTCAATTGATGCATACCACCTTTTTAAGTTTTCTTGTTTCAGTTGTGGTTTTTTTTGGTGAAGTATTTTTCAATACAAGTGCAATCCCAATAAAATAATAACAGGCAGAAAATTTAGTATGTCAGAGCATTACTTGAGAAGACACTATTAATTTATAGGAATTAAAAAGCTTCATGTGAGAGGACACTATTATGTTTGAAGAATATAAAGCCTTCAGAAATCAAAACTATTAACATGGTTAACAGTTCTCTTTAAGTGAAAGATTGCCACTGATGAAAACATTTTATATTTTCTCCTATTCTACAGTAGTTTGTATATTCTTTATATTTCAGGCTGAATTTAATTGTTGTTAATGGCATTATTCAGCGGTTGTGCCTGAGTTCAATTTTCTTCTTCCTCCATTCTGTGGCAGACAGAACCTTCAAACAGGTAAGTGTTGCAAACAGAAGACATGTACTCTAGCTTTTATTTGATGTTCTCTAAAATCAGTCTATAAAGGCATTTGATGGGAAAATTAGATATTTTATTTAATATATAGTAAAACCAGTCTATAAAGGTGGTTAATAAGAATATTGTTGCTATTATTTAATATACAGTATAACCAGTCTATAAAGGCATTTGATATGAAGATTATTTATATTATTTTATATACAGTAAAACCAGTCCATAAAAGCAGTTGATGAGATTGTTTTTTATGTTATTTAATATGCAGTAAAACAGTCTGTAAAGGCAGTTACTGGAAAGAGTTTTTAATTATTTATTATGCATTAAAACCAGTCTATAAAAGCAGTTAATGGAAGATTACTTTATTTATTATGCATTAAAACCAGTCTGTAAAAGCAGGTAATGGAAGATTACTTTATTTAATATACAATAAAGCGTTTCTATAAAGCCAGTTGATGTGACAATTGTTTTCTGTTGCTTAATATATAGTATAATGCTTATACAGGCAATTGATGGGAATACATTTACCAAATCTATGGAGGGTGTCTCGAGGGAGACCCTTTTTCTCCGTCCCATCATGTCTATCATACAGTGCTACCCATGTCTATTTGTCCAATCATATTCTGTCATATAATCCAAGCTATGTCTATCTGTCCTAGTATATTCTATCATATAGTGCTACCCATGTCCGTCTGTCCCATCATGTTCTATCATATATTGCTACTGATGGTTGTGTGTCCCATCTCTCTGTCGAAGGATGTTCTATCATATAATGCTACCCATGTGTCCCATCATGTTCAGCCATATAGTGCTACCTATCTCTGTCCCATCATGTTCAGTCATATAGTGCTACCCTTGTCTGTCCCATCATGTTCAGCCATATAGTGCTACCTATCTCTGTCCCATCATGTTCAGTCATATAGTGCTACCCTTGTCTGTCCCATCATGTTCATTCATATAGTGCTACCCATGTCTGTCCCATCATATTCTATCATATAATGCTACCCATGTCTGTCCCATCATGTTCAGTCATATAGTGCTACCCTTGTCTGTCCCATCATGTTCAGTCATATAGTGCTACCCAGGTCTGTCCCATCATGTTCAGTCATATAGTGCTACCCATGTCTGTCCCATCATGTTCAGTCATATAGTGCTACCCAGGTCTGTCCCATCATATTCTATCATATAATGCTACCCATGTCTGTCCCATCATGTTCAGTCATATAGTGCTACCCATGTCTGTCCCATCACCCATGTCTATATGTTCTGTCATTTAGTCCTTCACATGTCTATCTTTCTGATAATGTTCTGTTGTATAGTGCTACCTATATATATCTGCCTGATGATGTTCTATCACATCATGTGTCACACATTTCATGTTAGCCCACTAACCTTTGTAAAACTATTTTGGACTGAAACCAGATTTGTTGTAGAGTTTTGATTAGTAAGACCTAGGTCTGTTCCATGTACACCATTATATAACAAAGTTGTATGAAATAATGGCCTCTATTTGACTTAGTATTTGACTTAGTATTTGCTTTTAAATTTTATCATATAGGCATCCATGTTATTATAGAAACTTTCTCTTTTTTAAAAATTGCTCTACTTGTATTAAAATTAAGGAAGAATATGTTACATGTTACACTCAATTGTCCAACTGCAAACTGCATAGAACTAGATCTGCTGTAAAATATGCATTGGTAGATCAGGTTCAGTAGAACAAGCAATAGAGACCTGATCTGTAGGCATGTTATGCTATGGTAGGTAGATCAGGTTCAGTAGAACAAGCAATAGAGACCTGATCTGTAGGCATGTTATGCTATGGTAGATCAGGTTCAGTAGAACAAGCAATAGAGACCTGATCTGTAGGCATGTTATGCTATGGTAGATCAGGTTCAGTAGAACATGCAATAGAGACCTGATATGTAGGCATGTTATGCTATGGTAGATCAGGTTCTTTATTGTTTGCATTTTGACTTATAATGAAATATATATGTGGTATGTAAGTAAACAAGCAAATATGTAAATACTCTTTTGAGTAAGTTGTAGTAATAATAATAATAATAATAATAACAATAATAATAACAATAATAATAATAATAGTAGTAGTAGTAGTAACAATAATAATAATAAGAACAATAATAAAAATATAGTAACAACAACAACAATAATAATAACAATAATAATAACAATAATAACAATAATAATAATAATACTAACAATAATAATACTAGTAATAATAATAATAATAATAATAATAATTCTTTATTTATAGAGGGTGATTCATATAGTCTATCATATTTATTCTTGAGGCCCTTGTAAGAATGAGGTATAACAATGTACATCATACTAAAGATAAAAGTAGTTACTTTAACATGTCTTTAGTGTTACAAATACTAAATTATAATCTACTAGTAACACATACATACTCATTTTATCGTTTTTTTAAATACTGTACTATTTTTTGCACATTTTATATATTATAGAAAAATATGCTTTACACAGTGTAAAACAAAAAATCATGTCTTTAATAAACTCTCAAGATGACCAGCTATGTAAGCATTTGACCCACTGGACATACAGGTCACATAACATGCCTTTAATGTGCTCTTTACATGCTGCTAAATTTTTTGAAAATCTATCAACACCCAAAAAAAATGCAGCATGTCCTTATTTTGGACCATGACTTTATAGTTGATTACTTTAGAATCCCAGAACACTTGTATAATATACATAGAACACAACCATTTAACATTTTCTCTTTTTATCTTTTTGTGAATAAATTTTCAGTGTAATTGCTGCACTATCTTAGTTACAAAAGTCTCAAGTGTAATACAAAATTGATTGAAAACCGTCCATGAATACTTGTTTTTATGAGTCTTATCCGGAACATGATTACCCTTTTTAAGCACATAGTCACTTTGGTTTTCTTTTTTTAACAGAAGCTCACATCTCTTTGACTTCTATGATGCAATTTACATAACGATGTTGAAAATAACAATGCGTATCTATTTCTTACTAGTAGCACAATGTTATTCACATTCACTGTCCCTTTCAGTTTGCATGACTTTTCATCTCTTGAGCATGGTCATTAATAAATTGAGCAATTAAGGTGAGAGACAAACTCCACATACATAACTGACCGAATTTGTCAAGTCATTCACTTAAATGAAGGACATACCTTCTACAGTTTCTTATATTTTTCTACCAATATAATTTATTAGTGCCTTCGATAGTGAATGGTCATTGCTGACAAAATTGAATACTCTGTGTGCATGTGTGTGATGTATATATGGAACATATTCCATTTGAAATAATTAATTCAGACCAGAGGGAATTAGTTAAGAAAGCACTAAATAGTTTTGCCATATTGATTCAGTGCTCATTCTGTTTTTGTTTTAACAAAATAAATTTGTCAGACATTTTAGTAGATGCCTTACACCACTTACTGGTTAAGAGCTTTGTATGTTCACATGAAAATATTGCAGTGTTTTCAAGGACAAGCATACATATAACTTGATGTGGTGAATTATCTCATTTAGACAGATGAAGTACTTCATACATGATTTGTATGCAAATAATTAACAGTTTAATTCCCTTTGTCTATTTTGTTTGCATATGTTCTGTAAATGTCTTTTTTGGTGACCTATAACAAAGAACACTGGTTACTGTTTGGTTTCTTTCAGCCTTTGTTATGGATGAATGTTTTCATTGTTTTGACAAATAGTATGACTGCTCTGGTGGCCAGAGTGGTTAGAGTGTCCGCTACAGATGCATGAAGTCACAGGTTTAAATCCAGGCCAGTCATACCAAAAGACTGGCAATAATTTGCTCAACATTAAGAGGTTAGTGTTAGGACTGGTGTCAGAATAATCAGACTGGGTGGGATGTCATGCCGAATGTCTGTGGTATGATGATCCAATGCTAGATATAGCTATAAACTGCCATGCTGCAGACATCATAGCGATATGACTCAAATTGTTAAAGCTGCTTTAAAAATTCTAAAACAAAGAAACTAAGTGTATCCATGGCTATAAGTTATTGCAAGGTATGGACATGCGAGTATTCCAGAACTCCTGTACAAATTATTGAAAGATATGAACATATGAGTGTATCAGAACACTAGTATAAATTATTGAAAGATATGAACATATGAGTGTATCAGAACACTAGTACAAATTAGTGTAATATATGGACATGCGAGTATACCAGAACTCCTGTACAAATTATTGAAAGATATGAACATATGAGTGTATCAGAACACTAGTACAAATTATTGAAAGATATGCACATATGAGTGTATCAGAATACCAGTAGAAATTATTGTTCAATATGGACATGTGAGTGCATCAAAACATCAATACAAATTATTGCAAGATATGGACATGTGAGTCTATCAGAACATCAATAGAAATTATTGTAATATATGGACATATGAGTGTAGCAGAACACTAGTACAAATTAGTGTAATATATGGACATGTGAGTGTACCAGAACACTAGTACAAATTAGTGTAATATATGGACATGTGAGTGTACCAGAACACTAGTACAAATTAGTGTAATATATGGACATGTGAGTGTAACAGAACACTAGTACAAATTAGTGTAATATATGGACATGTGAGTGTACCAGAACACTAGTACAAATTAGTATAATATATGGACATGCGAGTGTACCAGAACACTAGTACAAATTAGTGTAATATATGGACATGTGAGTGTACCAGAACACTAGTACAAATTATTGTACTATATGAACATGTGAGTGTACCAGAACACTAGTACAAATTAGTGTAATATATGGACATGTGAGTGTACCAGAACACTAGTACAAATTATTGTACTATATGAATATGTGAGTGTACCAGAACACTAGTACAAATTATTGTACTATATGAATATGTGAGTGTACCAGAACACTAGTACAAATTAGTGTAATATATGGACATGTGAGTGTACCAGAACACTAGTACAAATTAGTGTAATATATGGACATGTGAGTGTACCAGAACACTAGTACAAATTAGTGTAATATATGGACATGTGAGTGTACCAGAACACTAGTACAAATTATTGTACTATATGAATATGTGAGTGTACCAGAACACTAGTACAAATTAGTGTAATATATGGACATGTGAGTGTACCAGAACACTAGTACAAATTATTGTAATATATGGACATGTGAGTGTACCATAACACTAGTAAAAATTAGTGTAATATATGGACATGTGAGTGTACCAGAACACTAGTACAAATTAGTGTAATATATGGACATGTGAGTGTACCAGAACAATAGTAAAAAGTAGTGTAATATATGGACATGTGAGTGTACCAGAACACTAGTACAAATTATTGTAGTATATGGACATGTGAGTGTACCAGAACACTAGTAAAAATTAGTGTACATGTGAGTATACCATAACACTAGTACAAATTAGTGTAATATATGGACATGTGAGTGTACCAGAACATCAATACATTATCTCATCAGACATATTTCATCATTTGTTAAATGGATAGAGTTCACATTTTAATTTATATTATCAGAATTTTCGTATTTGTTGTTTCTGTTTTATGACACAGCAATGTATTCAGCAGGTTATTGAGGCAGTTGAAGTAAAAAATGCCTTGGCCATTGACATCCCTTGCCAATCCAATGGTAGGATTTGAACCCACACACATTTGGTTGCAAGTCCAGCATTTAAATCACTGAGATGAAAGGCAAGTTTGAAGTGGAAATGACAATACCCACACATCTTCTGAGTTGAACAGAACTGTCTTTGCCTGAAAACAAGAACAAGTTTTAGGTAATGGAATCTTGGTTAGAATAGACTTGTTTGGTCATATACCCCCAAAAAAATCAGTTTTGATGCATAGGTGGCACAAGAGAAAATATATGTATATGCTCCAAAAAGGTAATGAAAGCATGGTTATATATATCTTCTAAGATTTTTAAAATTATTTATTTCTTTATTCACAGAGACTTCTGTATGCCAAGCATTTTTGTTACCTGACTTCATCTCGTAGAGCTCGTAAATTCGACATGCCCCATTTTCGCTTGAACAAAGTCCGAAATATCAAGACTTGGTTGTCCCTTCGATCATATCTGAAGGTAAGATACTCCTTAAAAATACATGTCTTGGTCATATATCATATATATGTTTATAAGCCGTGCCCAACCACAGACTGCACAGACACAGACACAGATCTGCCATCATATAATAGGCCAGTAGATCTGGGTTATTAATCCAGGTTGTTAATAGTAATTGGTATAACAAACAGCATAGACTCTGATTTGATGGTGCATTAAGTGACAGGAAATCACAGTCTTTGTTGTTTGCAGTTGGACTCAACTTATAAGCAAGTATATGTGTTAATTAGAAGGTTAAAAGCCCCTCTCCCCCATTAAACTTAGGGTTCTTCAAGTAAATTGTACATAGAAGGCATTAGTGAATTTTACCAGTGAGCCAGAGATGTAATTGATAATTTAGTATGATTGTTTGTAAGTAAGCAGAGTATGATCCCAGGGTACATGAATACTTGAATAGAATAATCCTTTAAGGAAATGCTTATGTTAAACTGGATATTAAGGAAGAGAAAATTTTGTAAAAACAATTTCTCCAATTAAACACGGTAGTTTCAGTATTAAGTTACCTTTTAATGTTGAACTTGTTTTTGACCTTCAGATATTTTTATATTGCATTTATATTAACTATTAATGAATATTTAATAATTAATGTATTTTCATGGAAGATATGATTGCAAATATATTGAAATTAAAACTCACCTTGAAAATAATCTAGAAGACAGTATTTGCTTATGAATGCTATTTACTGAATAAAATAATCACCGCTTTGTGCAATGAAGTTAAATACCACAGGGTATTTTAAGCTAGTCTTTATGTTTTCAGAAAAGAGGTCCTCAGCGCTCTGTTGACATGATTGTGTCCTCATCATTCCTGCTTACCATTATACTTCTTATTTTGATGTGTTTACAGGTTAGTATTATCACCCTCCATGATGTAATATAATCTCAAAATATTTTTGACCACAAAACTCTCTATAAGTTAAAATTTGACCATTGGATCTGAGTTTTGGACTGCATCAATGTAAATAAAAGGTTAATGGTTAACAGTGTGATCTAATGTTTTTATATTACAAACAAATTCTAATTAAACACTGTCAAAACTTATCGACTTGTGCTTCAGCTTGACCTTCATACACATACAGTTTTGAGAATATAGAACACTTTAGTCCTGTACAGAGATTTCTCCAAAGTCTTATTCAACGATCTCTCCAAATGTCATGTACAGTGATCGCCTGAAAAAGTCTTGTACTATGTTCACCCCCAAATTCTTATTCTGTTATCACCACAGAAAATTGTGAGAAAATTGATTGTCTAGGTGGGTGAAATGTCACATTCATCAGTTTATCAGTCAAATCAATTCAATATCGACAGTTTCTGTCAAATGTTTTGAACTGCTAGAATTGAAACACACTGTCATGCAATATATATTCCAGTAATATTTGTTGATCCACAGCGGCCATGCCATGAATAATACTGTACTGTTCAACAGCTGTAATGCCAAGAATAATACTGTACTGTTCAAAATCTGTTATACCAGGAATAATACTGTACTGTTCAACAGCTGTCATGCCAAGAATAATACTGTACTGTTCACCATACATCTGTTATGCCAGAAATAATTCTGTACTGTTCACCATACATCTGTTATGCCAGAAATAATACTGTACTGTTCAACAGCTGTCATGCCAGGAATAATACTGTACTGTTCCACAACTGTCATGCCAGGAATAATACTGTACTGTTCAACAGCTGTCATGCCAAGAATAATACTGTACTGTTCAACATCTGTCATGCCAAGAATAATACTGTACTGTTCAACAGCTGTTATGCCAGGAATAATACTGTACTGTTCAACAGCTGTCATGCCAGGAATAATACTGTACTGTTCAACATCTGTTATGCCAGGAAAAATACTGTACTGTTCACCATACATCTATTATGCCGTACTGTTCCACAACTGTCATGCCAGGAATAATATATACTGCACTGTTCAGCAGCTGTCATGCCAGGAATAATACTGTACTGTTCCACATCTATTAGCCAAGCCAGTAACTATAATTTTGCATTGAATCTAGTTGTATAAAGTAGGCAATAACTATAGATGAGCTGTATCGAGAGAACAAGGTCCCACAGATTTTGTACATGTGTGATTTGTAATTAATTTTATTTACACATTATTTATGCTAGGTTTAGTAAGCAACCATTTATAATTAAACATATGCAATAAACTAACAATGTCAAGATTTGATTGACTTTTGGACTAGATTGACTGTTGACTTGGAACTACATTGATGGAACACTCAAATTGTTTACAGACCTTACCATATAACTCTTTCAGAAAACAATTAGCAAATCAGTCTTGGTTTCCAGCTTTACTCCATGTTATTGAATTTCCTGATTCAATGCTAAGCTTAGATTTTTTAAATAAAAAAACTCACCAAGGTTCATTTGTAGGCTGTTTTTGTACCCTAAGCGCTAAAAGATAAATTGATGCCCACTGAAATATGATAGACATGTCCAGATTTCATGGTATCAAAATTAAATGGTGTAAATTTTGCCTTTTTCTACATCCATGATATTTCAGGATCTGAATTCATCCCTTTATGTATGATATGCATTAAGCAGACAAGTGTTAGACTGATAGAGACTGATGTTTTAGAATGAGGGGTTCAGCTGCCTCTTTATATTAATTGGTGTATGGAACAAGAATATGAGGACAGGTTTCATTACAAGCAAACACGTTTTTGCAACTTTTGATTTGAAAAGTTTTTGCAGAAAATTGCCTAAATTGACTAATTAGAGTGATCCTGTCCAGTTGAAATTGTGTAAAGAGGCTTCTTTCTCATCATCCATACCACTATTGAAACTGACAAAATGAACATGTCCAAAGAGACTTCCATGTTATATCTTCCATACCACTTTTGAATCTGAAAATAAACTTGTCTAAAGAGACTTCCATCTCATCATACATACTTATACTGAAACTGACAAAACGAACTTGTCTAAAGAGACTTCCATACCACTTTTGAAACTGACAAAATCAACTTGTCTAGACGAGCTTCCATCTCATCATACATACTTGTATTGAAACTGACAAAATGGACTTGTCTAAAGAGACTTCCATCTCATCATCCATACTTCTATTGAAACTGACCAAATGAACTTGTCTAAATAGACTTACATCTCATACATACTTCTACTGAAACTGACAAAATCAACTTTTGGAATGCTATAGGAGTAGTAATAGTTAGTAGTGTAGGTGGCATCATGGCTTATTAAGACCATGGTGAGAATATTGTTTAAGTCAGAATTTGTACAAAAACCATAAATACTATTGACTTCTCTACATTAGGGCTGATTATCTTTCACAGGAAATCCATCATCAAGATCTACATTTGCTGTGAAATAAATGACTAGTATCTTTCATGGAGTGTGGTAAGAGTGTAGAATGTGGAATGTTGTAAGAGTGTAGAATGACATCACACTAAGGCTAGATCCAAATTAAATAAGAATGTTTATATAAGCCAGAGCAGATCATGTTAAGGTGATGCCATACATCCATCTGTTACATCCTAGGGGCTCAAACTATGTAACAAGACAAGGTTAAACCCAAAAAGCATTCAATTTTTCCAAAATACAGGTTTATTTCCTTAAGAAAAAAAATCCAACATAGTGAAAGAATTGAAAATTAGTTACAATATTATATAAATTCCTAGAATTTCTAGATGTTCTATCAAATTAACATTAATCCAGAGGTATTCTGAATGAAGTTTCTAAAGTGCTTATGTGCTAGCACAAACGAAGAAACATTATTCTAATATACAAAAGTTTAACTTGAAATTTGAATGTTACTAAAGTCCATGAGTTTCACTTAATCCAATGAAATTAAATAACCAAGTCCTGGAATAATTTCACAATAGTCTTGCAAGCTACTGTCTCTTTATAATAAATATTTCAATGCACAAATTATCAATAAATCCAGTTCCTCTCATGACTCTTAACAGAACTGGAATATAACTGAGGAATGAGAACACTTCATTAAAATTATTTTATATAATCACAGTAAGCACATGAAATCAACAATTCTGAATCACTAGATTCCAGTTATTTAAATTATTCTGTATTACAAAATATCTCTTAACAGTCATGATATGACTTTTTAAAACTATTGAGCCATTGACCTACTAGTTAATTTTGACTTGAACTGACCTATATCCCTCACATTGTTTACAATATGGAATCAAATTTGGGTTTTAACATAGCTCATTTAAAAAAAATTTGATCTATCAGCCATTTAGCTTAGCTTTAAAACTAGCAAAACCATACCAGCAAAGGGAGGGAATGGGCAAGAGTTATTGCCCTTTGTCAATGTGACTTTGGGAGGGTAAAGACAAATTTATGTCCTTTTTAGTAGGTCTGGGTTTGGGAGGTAGCATGTTTATATTCCTAAGGTTAATGTGATGCGTATGTATCTCTGAGAGAAATATAATTTAAGAATTAGCTTTCCATAAAATTACTTGAGGCTCGAATCAATATACACTGCCCAAATGCTGTTGATGGTATGCATTGAAGACCAGAAAGGGACTTTTTGATTTTGACTGCAGGTCAAGTTCACAGTGATTTATGAAAGTCAGTTTAATGGCATAATCAAGGTTTGTTTGTATCTTGCATGTCCTCTTATCATAATCTGTATGAATGAATGGTCTGATCTGTCCAGAGTACTGATTAATAAGTATTAGGACTTGAAGCCTGAGCTGTCCATAATGGTGGTGAGTAGCTATCAGAAAGAAGGTCTGAACTATCCATATTACTAATCATAGGACCAAATCAACATCCTAAACTCTCCACCACCATATGGAGTTGAAGGCCTTAATTGTCCAGAATATTAGTCACAAATCATACGAGTGAAAGATTTAAGCTGTCCAGGATACTAATCATAAGCTTCATTTATATGACTGAAAAGCCTGAGCTGTCCCAAATACTATGACACATAAGCTATAGGTATATGAATGAGCTATATGTATATGAATGAGCTATATGTATGCGAATGAAACATCTGAGCTGTCCATATTACTAAGCAACATGTATATGACTGAAAAGCCTGAGCTGTCCCAAATATTATGACACATAAGCTATATGTATATGAATGAGCTATATGTATATGAATGAGCTATATGTATGCGAATGAAACATCTGAGCTGTCCATATTACTAAGCAACATGTATATGACTGAAAAGCCTGAGCTGTCCCAAATACTATGACACATAAGCTATAGGTATATGAATGAAACATCTGAGCTGTCCATATTACTAAGCAACATGTATATGAATGAAAGGCCTTAGCTGTTCAGGATTCTAATCATAACCTAATCTATATGAATGAAAGGCCTGAGCTTTCTAGAATAATGAGCTATATGCATATGAATGAAAGGCCTTAGCTGTCCAGAATACTAAGCTAAATGCATATGAATGAAAGGCCTTAGCTGTCCAGAATACTAAGCTAAATGCATATGAATGAAAGGCCTTAGCTGTCCAGAATACTAAGCTAAATGCATATGAATGAAAGGCCTTAGCTGTCCAGAATACTAAGCTAAATGCATATGAATGAAAGGCCTTAGCTGTCCAGAATACTAAGCTAAATGCATATGAATGAAAGGCCTTAGCTGTCCAGAATACTAAGCTAAATGCATATGAATGAAAGTCCATAGCTGTACAGGATACTAATAAGCTAAATGCATATGAATGAAAGGCCTTAGCTGTCCAGAATACTAAGCTAAATGCATATGAATGAAAGGCCTTAGCTGTCCAGAATACTAAGCTAAATGCATATGAATGAAAGGCCTTAGCTGTCCAGAATACTAAGCTAAATGCATATGAATGAAAGTCCATAGCTGTACAGGATACTAATAAGCTAAATGCATATGAATGAAAGGCCTTAGCTGTCCAGAATACTAAGCTAAATGCATATGAATGAAAGGCGGCCATAGCTGTACAGGATTCTAATAAGCTAAATGCATATGAATGAAAGGCCTTAGCTGTCCAGAATACTAAGCTAAATGCATATGAATGAAAGTCCATAGCTGTACAGGATACTAATAAGCTAAATGCATATGAATGAAAGGCCTTAGCTGTCCAGAATACTAAGCTAAATGCATATGAATGAAAGGCGGCCATAGCTGTACAGGATTCTAATAAGCTAAATGCATATGAATGAAAGGCCTTAGCTGTCCAGAATACTAAGCTAAATGCATATGAATGAAAGGCCTTAGCTGTCCAGAATACTAAGCTAAATGCATATGAATGAAAGGCCTTAGCTGTCCAGAATACTAAGCTAAATGCATATGAATGAAAGTCCATAGCTGTACAGGATACTAATAAGCTAAATGCATATGAATGAAAGGCCTTAGCTGTACAGGATACTAATCATAAGCTACATGTATATAAACAAAAGGCCTGAGCTATCCAGAATGCTAATCATAAGTTATTATTATCAAAGGCCTAACCTATCCACATTAGAAATCAGAAGATATGGAACTTCTTGTACAACTTACATGAAAAATGAATACAATCTGAAATGTATTTTCTGTTTCAATTTCAGTTGTTGCAGGAGCCTGATACATACCTGGACTGTCTATGTAATTGGGAGTTGTTGGTGTGGTGCCTGGCACTTGGAGTATACCTCCTCCGCTTCATGACACTGGGGCTAAAAATAAACAAAAAATACCGCAATTTGTCAGTATTGATTACTGAGCAAATCAACTTGTACCTGCAGATGGAGCAAAAGCCACATAAGAAGGAAGAACTAATGGTGTCTAATAATGTGCTTAAGCTGGCAGAGAGTCTAATTAAGGTAGGTTTTAAATATTTAATGATAACCATTATCAATATTTTATTCCTTGAAACTTTTTAATGTTGCCAATCTTTTGTATCATCCTTTTAATGGAAAAGAGTATCATTGTCATCAACATTAAGATGCTTTCTTTACATCTTGTGTTTTGTCAGCTAGTGGTGGTGCATTGGCAGGCAAGACACCAAATTCCATATGGTGGTGGAGAGTTTAGGATGTTGATTTGGTCCTATCTGTCTTAAAAGGTTTATTAGCATGATTGTGCAAAAGCACCCAGTGTAACTAATAGAAATCTGGCAAGCATATTTGTGTGCATATGTAGATGACCAGAGTACAGTTTCTTGCTTTTAACTAACTGTACAGTTTTTGGCATGGTTGGAGCTTTTTGAAATTGGACATGAAAAACATTATCCTTTTTAGAAAAATCTGGTAAAAATCTTTAAAGTTCAACATGCAAAATTTTATAAGCGTATTTGTATTTCATTATAGATGACCAGATTAGATTTACAGGCCATCACAGCATATTTTCAGGCTTCATGCACATTTTAAAACGTGTTGGACTTTTTAAAAAAAAATAAAATTAAGGCCTTGTTATCATGACAAAGCAAAACCTCACAAGATAGAAGGAAGAAATATGATCGGCAAAGTTGTCTTCAGACATAGAAGACCTGGTTAGATTTAAATTTCATTATAGATTTTTTTAGTAACAAATATACTTTGGCCATTGCAGATAAACTTAAATTGTGTATACATTTTAAACTTTGGAAACAAAAAATGTTAGCATGATTAAGTAAATCACACTTGAGGTAGACCAATGTAGTTTTGCATGCATGTTTTCTATGTCCATATAGATGACCAGACTAGATTTTCATAAAGTTGAAACAGCATTTTAATTTGTTGAATTTTTGGTGGTGATGTATATTCCACAATGATAAAAAGAAGAGAAATGTCATTTCATGTAAAATGTACATCCAAACTCAATACAGCCCATGTAAGGTATAACATGCACAATACAGTGCAACAAGGCATTTGTACATGTAAGGACAGCCCACTTAGGTGTTGTATTATGTACAAGCAGGCTCAATACAGTCCATCAAGGCATTTGTACATGTAAAAGACAGCCCACTTAGTTCTTGTATTATGTACAAGCAGGCTCAATACAGTCCATCAAGGCATTTTGTACATGTAAAGACAGCCCACTTAGTTCTTGTATTATGTACAAGCAGGTTCAATACAGTCCATCAAGGCATTTGTACATGTAAAAGACAGCCCACTTAGTTCTTGTATTATGTACAAGCAGGCTCAATACAGTCCATCAAGGCATTTGTACATGTAAAGACAGCCCACTTAGGTTTTGTATTATGTACAAGCAGGTTCAATACAGTCCATCAAGGCATTTGTACATGTAAAGACAGCCCACTTAGGTTTTGTATTATGTACAAGCAGGCTCAATACAGTCCATCAAGGCATTGGTTCATGTAAAGACAGCTCACATAGGTGTAGTAGTATGTATATATAAGCTTAGAACAGTTAACTAAGGTATAATGTACATAGCCTGATACAGTCTACTTAAGTACATATTATGTACTCATTACTTGTAATATGTACATATAAGCTCAACAGAGTCCGAATAATTATGATACAGTATACATATAAATCCATTACAGTCCACTTAAGTAGGGTATTTCAGGGTATTGTGTACATATTATCTCAATACAGTCCATGTAAGATAGTATATTCATATAAGCTCAGTACAGTCCCTCAGTAAAGCCTCAATATACTATGGTCCTTGTATTAACACAGCATGGTCATGGATTCATTTATGCTGACTGATTTATATATTCATATATACCCCAGTATAATATATGCTGATCAGTTTATATTCATCAGATATACCCCAGTAAAATATCACATGCTGATCAGTTTATATTCATTAAATATATCCCAGTATAATATATGCTGATAGTTTATATTCATCCGAGATACCCCTATGATGTACTGATATATACCCCATGATATGTTGATTGATTTATATTCATAGGACATACCCCATGATTGATTTAAATTCATAGGACATACCCCATGATTGATTTATATTCATAGGATATACCCCATGATTGATATATTTTCATAGGACATACCCCATGATATGTTGATTGATTTATATTCATAGTATATACCCCATGATATGTTGATTGATTTATATTCATAGGATATACCCCAGGATATGTTGATTGATTTATATTCATAGTATATATCCCATGATATGTTGATTGATTTATATTCATAGGATATACCCCATGATGTGCTGATTGATTTATATTATTTATATTCATAGGATATACCCCATGATATGCGGATTGATTTATAGTCATAGGATATACCCCATGTGTTGATTGATTTATATTTATAGGATATACCCCATGATGTGTTGATTGATTTATATTCATAGGATATACCCCATGATATGTGGATTGATTTATATTCATAGGATATACCCCATGATTGATTTAAATTCATAGGACATGCCCCATGATTGATATATATTCATAGGATATACCCCATGATTGATTTATATTCATATTATATACCCCATGATATGTTGATTGATTTATATTCATAGGATATACCCCATGATGTGCTGATTGATTTATATTCATAGGACATACCCCATGATTGATATATATTCATAGGATATACCCCATGATTGATTTATATTCATAGGATATACCTCATGATATGTGGATTGATTTATATTCATAGGACATACCCCATGATTGATATATATTCTTAGGATATACCCCATGATTGATTTATATTCATAGGATATACCTCATGATATGTGGATTGATTTATATTCATAGGACATACCCCATAATAGATTTAAATTCATAGGACATACCCCATGATTGATTTATATTCATAGGACATACCCCATGATTGATATATATTCTTAGGATATACCCCATGATTGATTTATATTCATAGGATATACCTCATGATATGTGGATTGATTTATATTCATAGGACATACCCCATAATAGATTTAAATTCATAGGACATACCCCATAATAGATTTAAATTCATAGGACATACCCCATGATTGATTTATATTCATAGGACATATCCCATGATGTGTCCAATATAACAGGACATCACCAATATCACACTTTTGTTTCTCCCCATAATACTTGCTTATGAGGGATGACTAAACATAGGGCAAGGATATGAAGTTATTTATGTAATGAGGGATGACTAAACATAGGGCAAGGATATGAAGTTATTTATGTACTGATCTTTGTACCATCCTTATTCCAAAATTGTGTGCTGGATTTTGATTTGACATAATGATTAATTTTATGTCGAAAAAATTAAATAAAGATGCAAATATTTTTTGTGGTTATAAGACTAAAGATAGTTATGATGACATGGTTATTTGAAGATACATAAGCCAAATGAACAATTTTAAACTCACTTATGCCTCTTCCTTTCTTTCTCTCGTATAACAGCATGAACAACAGAATCATTATCTTATATGTTTTTCAGGAACTGGAGAGTCCATTCAAGATTTCTGGAATCTCGGCAAATCCATTCTTTTTGAATGTTACTAAGGTGGTTGTGCTGTCAGCGTTTTCTGCTGTCCTGTCCGAAATCCTGGGATTCAAGCTCAAGCTTACCAAGATTAAATTGAAGGATTAGTTGTTACAGTGTCCAGTGATCATTTGCAGAAAGGATTACACCTAAGGTTGCCCGGATACAACTGAAGCTATTGACACTTCATAGATTGTGTTCATAACAACATGGTTAATACTTGACATGATAATTCATATGGTTGTCATATCAGAGTTGTCCTACATTTGCGTTGATGCTGTACATTTTGAAGCCATGTGATCATAAATGCTTATCGATATCATCTCATTGGCTTTTTTTTATCAGTCTGTAGATATAAAACTGATGGCGTGGCTTCTGTATTTTACATTATATATGAATTTAAGAAAGAACCATTATTTAATGTGATTGAAGATTGGGGTTCTATACATTGTACTTACGAGTGGATGAGTATCATCTTTGGAATATGAAACAGACAATATTTCAAATGATCTACTTAAGCTCATAATAGTTCCTAATCAACTGGCACTGTATGCTTTGACAAATCTAGCAGTTTTTTCATGCTTGGATGCTTTGTGTGTCTAGTTATTTACTGCATGTATGCTAACCACAAACAAATCTTGGTGCTTGAATAATCTGCATTAGATAGATTAAAGGTCCCTATTGACAAAATTGAACTATGTCGTCATTAGATAGCCGTTTGCCTCAGCAATATCAAGTTTTCATTTTTTATTTTTTATTTTACCAAATGAGTGTCAAGTTTTGTCATACATGATGCGCTTAAATTGTGAGACCTCCTCATTTGACAGTAATTAAACATGTAATTTTGATGCAGGCATGATATATACAGTTAATAGATCACAAAAAGTTAATGAGTTTGTGTTGGACCATGTTTTTGGAATTTCTTTTATATTGAGCAGGATATCAGAGATATATGAAAACTTTATACCTTTCTGTAGTTTTGCAACATAAAATGTCCAATCTTCAGGTATGTCCATTACCTTATACTTTGCTATGTGTAATATACATGCTCTTCACGAATTACATTATACTTATAATGTACCTACATGGAGAGTATCCATGGTGATGCATTCGTACAGCCTTAAAGATTCCTAAAATGTTGGGAGGTACTGTGGGAACTGTATTTATCAAAGGAATACAATGTGTCAAACTGAATATATTATATAGCACATTTTAAATGAACTTTTTTTGAAATATATTTTCAAAAAACTATTAAATGGCAGAAATTTGGGTAGACTAAAGGATGCACTACACTGGGTGTTACCAGGTTAAGTAGCATCTCTTTTGTTATAGTCACAGAGTTGGGTGTTTTTTCTTTCTTTCTTCTGCTTTTGTACCTATCTGTGCAGAGTTGCTTTTTGGATCTCCTTGAAAACTCATTGAAATGAAACTCCATTGTTGTACGAAGTATTGATATATATTATTGATTATACTCTATAATGTATTATGTACCTCCCTGAAGAGTTTCCATGATTGTTGCTGGAGTACTAGAAGGAATAAAGTATTAATATGTTACTGATTTCATTGAGATCTACTTATAATAAGTACAGACAAGCATTGATAAAGATTCATCTTTTAGTGACCTTAGAAATTCATGGTCCAATTATTTAGCAACCTATAAAAAAAACCATTGCATTTTGCCATTAGAAACAATTTGTTACAGATAGCAATGATCAGTTTTATAAATGTGAAAATTGTCATTTGACTGGTGAATTGAAAGATGAACAGAACATGACCTCATATTGATGTTCATCAAATCTCTGACACTGGAAATATGAAATTTAATCAGAATGTGTGCGTATATCTATCTATCTATCTATCTATCTATCTATCTATCTATCTATCTATCTATCTATCTATCTATCTGTCTGTCTGTCTGTCTGTCTGTCTGTCTGTCTGTCTGTCTTTCTTTCTTTCTTTCTTTCCACAAAATGAAATCCACATAGGAAGCCTCACTTAAAAAATGGTTTCCATGTCAAGACTTAATGCATAATACAGTTGCTGTTTTCTTCATTTCTTGGTGTTAAGAGAAATGAGGCTGGGCTAGAGCATTCCATCATATAGAAGTCTCATTGATAGTTTCTGGTGCTTTTAAGTTTTTAATAGTTTGCTTGCATCTTGATTTGTTCATGCCTGTCTATATATCTGTCTGAATAGAGATGCGTGTTTGCAAGATTGCCATAGTCTAGTTAGTTCTAATTGCTGCTTTTGTATTCAGTATAGCTGCTACAGTAGCTATCTTGAATGTTTTTTTTTATTTCTACGCTTAATAAATGGATAGTAATATCAACATAGGATGTTTGAAATGATGTCTTACTATCTCCCTAAATTTTTGTTCTGTTGAATTTATTCTTTTGGGGGAGTTTGGTCGGTTCGTTTCTCTCAGACACATTTTTAAAACTTTTTGGATTGGTATAATTTGCACAACAACCTTGTTAGAATTTCTATGTAAAAACTACTTAAAGTAGATATAATTCTGTTAATATGTCTATGATCTAATAAGATTTTCATTTTGCAATAGCATTTTTTAAATCCTTTTTTGAAAGCAGATTTTATATAACTGGTCATAAGACCGATCGCTTAAGGTACATCTCTGCTTCTGTTGTCCATAGTTGTGTCTTACTAGACACAATTACTTGCTACCACTCTGGAGTTAATATTTCTGTTTTGATTAAACTCTGAATCTTTATCATCAAGATCTTGAGTGAGTTGGATAATGATCCATGCATTTTAACTATATGATCTTGTTCATTTTGCATCCAGTCTGGAGGTCAGTTTCTGATCCAGTTTTGATCAAACTTGGAAGTTAGGTATATATAATCAAGAGCTGTCAAATTCGATGTAAAAAAAATTCCACCTGTGCTGTGATCTTGCAATTTGATTTAGCAGAGTGCATTACGTCTCTGGAGGCCATATTTCTGAATAAATTTGGATCAAACTTGGAATATAGATATATGTCATAGATCTCAGATGTTTTTGATGATCCATGGATATTAATGAGGGTATGTGTAATCTGAATGACTAATCTAGTTAGATTGCAAGATCATATATACTCATTTATAATCAATACAACTGGGAACATCATTGATTCAGATATGTTTTCATATTATTTTGGTCATTTGCTATGCCACACAACTGAAAACAGTATCATCTCAGACGTGTTATCACATTATTTGCCTGCATATGTCCTGGAAATCATAAAGGTCAGTGCACATGTTTTGAGTTTAAGAATGGAATGATGGTGGAATAGAGGTCATTGATCTAAAGAAAAATTCTGCAATCATAATCACTCATGGTTTTTGCAAAAATTAAAATTGAATGACATTAAGGTACCTGGTTGCTATGGTTTTATTAAAATCCTTCAAACAGAATGCTCATTGCAGTAATTAATGGTAGTCTATTTTAACTTCAAATAATGTCTTGGTGTTCCCCATGAATCTCTCCTGGGATATCTTGTTTAAAAAATTTCTCTTAAAGAAGCTGAAGCAAACACGTCCATGGATAAAAATATTGTGTTGCTTTGCGGACAGACTTTTGAATCATATAAAGGTACCTCTGCAGTTGGAGCTTACTAATGCTTATAACAAACTATGTCTCTACATTGCAAGACAAACTGTGCTCCTGTATTTTTTTAGCAAATTGTGTCGACACTGTCGTGTCTCTTAAAGTCAAGAATGAGACTTTCAAGCTAGACATGTAGAAAGCAGTTAGCAAATTAAATAGATTTATATAGGAATTTATTATTGATTACAATCCATACAGAGGCAAGTTTTTATAATCTCATTTTTTCACATTATATCTTGTTTATGTCCTATGCCAAAGACTTGTATTAATAGATGGAGGAATTACAAAATCATCTCATGAGCATAATTTTAAAATGTCATCATCACCCTGCCACAGTTGATATGATCAGCTAGCGTATTTTTTCTCAGTATTTTAGAACATTATATACAGCAAATGCTGCTTTTTGGGGAAGGTCATGCATTGCTTGGTTCCCAAACAAAACAATTAGTCTTGTTAAAGTCTTTCGCAATTGCGTACTAAATTAGTTTCAATGCTATATGTGAATATTGGTAGAGATGACAGTATTTTAAATGTTTGGGCTCCAGGGAATAGAATGATCTCTCACAAGTTGTACAGTTTGCTGCCATCTTTCAAACTTTATTGTTTGCATGTCCAAAATATAAAAATCTCCTGGAGAGATTTATTTTAAAGTTTATTTCCTGTGATAAATGATGTATCATGTTTTAATTATTCTTACCTCTTTTAATTGTTTTGTGCTTAGTAATTTTGTGTGATATGCTTAGTATTTGATAATGTCTTTTTGTCTGCGTGTTTGTATTTTCTAAGGTATGTTTTACATGTACAGTATTTTGTTGTTGCATGTTCCTTTTAGTTTCATATTGTGTCTTGCCAACCTTTGTTCCCTATATTGTAGTGGTTGCCTCCTTACATAATGTATCATGTTGGGTGATGTTTTGCTTTTAGATGTACTTGATTTTATGGAAACCTTGAAAATCAAATGTTGCACCATTAACAGTATCCTACACAAAAATCGTATCCCAAATCTCTCAGCCATTGCAGAAGTCAAGTCATTTGTGATTGGTTGACAAAATCTCTATCTCAACCTCAGTCTCGGAAGTTGAATGATTTCCAGGAGATCATAAAAGTCTAGGCTTTTCTTCATAATTGAGTTTACACCAACAACCAAACAATATTTGTTTTCCCAATATTAAATCTGTTTGATTGGTTGACATAAAATCCCAGGCTCAAACTTAATCTCAAAAGTGTATTGCTTTTCAGGCCTGACTCTAAACTGTTTGAATTTGGATGTGGATGATATATAGATTATATGATAAAAATATTGTGTATGGATTATACATTATTTTATGTGGTGAATCAATTGGGTGTGGATAGTACATGGATTTATATGATAAATAATTTGGTGCCAGTACAATTTTTAATGAAACTTTTGTGTTATATAGTATTTAAGCAAATTCTGCTTTGAGATTTGTAAACATTTAGAATTTGTTGATAGATTTTAGCTGACTAATAGATGAGTATTTGAACAATTTAGGTGTTTATTTTTATAGTTGCACAATATATTGTAATGTACAGTGAAACTCGTGTAAATCAGGCACTTATTGGACCCAAATTATACTGTTCTGTGCAGATGGCCAGTATATGGAAATTGAAGTATTATGAGAACAGACTTGTGGAAGTCCAAATATATGGTCATTTTGTAGAATAAGTTGATTTTCAGAGTGACTTGTTTCACGAATTTTCAAGGTATTATGTAAATTTGCCAAACATGTTATTACATGAAGTCTGAAGTGTACAAAAGGGAAGTGTAAACCTAAACAATTTGTTGTTTGCAAAGCAAGCCTGTCAGCTACATGTCAATTTATAGTTTTATTTTTACCAGGCAAAGTATTAGAATATAAATTTTTCCATTATGCTAACATTTATAGAGAAGGAAATGCTTCCAGATGTTTTGCATGTTTGTCAGGTTTTATCATGCCATTGCACATATATGAATCAACAACAAAAATAGAAGTTGGTTCATTGCTCACCCTTCACATATTTTGAATGTACTGAAACACGGTATGGCAGTACTTACACATACTGGGAGAGAGAGAGAGTTGAATTGAGAGGATAAGTATTTATTTTAAACAGGAGAGACTTTTGAGGTAAAATTGTGTACCAGATCTGCCTGTGTATAACTCTGATCCAAATAACATGGAACCTGATCTGTTATCAGATATTGCATTTGCAAATCAGGGTTTGTCTTGTTTGTTGTATAGTTTATTCCTAACAAACTGCATAGACCTGGATCTGCTTGTGTATTATGCAATGTCAGACCTGGGTCTATGTTGTTTACAGTTGGATTGGACTTGTAAATGAATGTATATGGTAATTATGGATTGTATTCCTTCCAGATTTTACAAAAAATACTACTGCAGTTACCAGGAATGTAAAATTCTACATACCTTGCGTTGATAATGGTTTTTATCATTTATCACAGACACTGTGCCCTGCTGTACATAATAGATTTTATCAATTATCACAGTGACTACTGTAAGTATAGTTTGTGAAATAGGAGGAGTTACCAGTATAATTTTAACAGTATGAAGCATAATTTTAAAAGTTTGTATATTTAATTTTCACATGGCCTAAAATATTAGTGTTCATTATAAAAACATGTGCAAAATATATGTATGTTAGTTTCTTGTAATATTTAGTCAGTAGATACCAATAATTGTAAGCAGAGTAATGTCATAAAATGACATGCATGGATTGTTGCATGAAATACAAGCAATTTTGTGTTGATCATATGCATTTCATAGTTTGCTTTTAACATACTATTGATCTATTTATTGATTTATAACAGTATTTTAAAATTGCTAGATAATGTACACTTATGAAATGTGGTAAAACATGTGCACAGTTTATTGTAGAGCTGACTTTTTACGGCAGATGTGCTTGCAGTAATTCTTTGTATTCATATATGCTAAAGATGGAATATGTATTAGTCAGAATTTTGTAGTTTCTTTTTCTTTTTTTCTTGTATTACACACATCTGATTGAAATGAAAGTAGATCCAGGTCTGCTGGCACCTTGGCTCAGCAGATCTGAGACTTTGCTTTGCAAAGGTAGATACTTTGATGTAGGTGACTTGTGTGATTTTGTAGTTCACTCTTGTTAAGCTGAATAGCTTTCATGTAAAGGGAGATTGGTAAAATTTGTTGAGTAATTGTTGTCAGAAGGAGAAACTTGAGGGTATTTTAGTTTGTTTTGTTATGAAATGGTACATTGAAATGTTTCCCCACAGTGTATTGGGATTCATTAAACATTTCCCACTATTTAATGGGTTTTATTAAACACTTTCCACAGTTTAATGGGTTTCATTAAATATTTTCCATGGTTTAATGGGTTTTATTAAACATATCTCACAGTGTATTGGGTTTCATTAAATATTTCCCACAGTTTAATGGGTTTCATTAAACATTTCCCACAGTTTAATGGGCTTCATTAAACATTTTCCACAGTTTAATGGGTTTCATTAAACATTTCCCACAGTTTAATGGGTTTCATTAAACATTTCCCACAATTTAATGGGTTTCATTAAACATTTCCCAGTTTAATGGGTTTCATTAAATATTCTGTCATGGTTGAATGGGTTTCATTAAATATTTCCCACAGTTAAATGGGTTTATGAAATATTTCCCCACAGTGTAATGGGTTTCTTGAAACATTTCCCAGTGGATTGTATTTCATTAAATATTTCCCACAGTGTAATGAATTTCATTAACATTTCCCCACATTGTAATGGGTTTCATTAAACATTTCTTCATAGTTTATTGGGTTTCATGTTTTTTATATAAAAAAAAAACTTGCCATTGTTTATAAAATTAATCTGCACAATTTTTGTCTTTTTAAGAACAAAAACATAAATGTACTGGCTGTGTACTTGTGTTTTGGAAAATTAAGAATGTGTTCATTGTAGCAGGGTATTTATAAAAGTAAAGAGGGACAATGGTTTTGCACAGTAACAATAGTTTTATCTCGCTAAACACAATATTGTTAATGGCTGCCTATTGGGGGGTAAGGAAAATACCTAATGGTTTAGGCATTAAAATGTCAAAGTCATGGCCCATGACTGAAAGAATAAAAATATTCTGTGCACAGTAACAATAGTTCTACATCAAAGACCTGAACCAAACTTTGTTGTGGATGGCTTGCAAGAAAAAGACTGCTTGATTTGGGGTTCAATTTGAAAGAAATATTATCCCCATCCTCAGTTCAAATTTTGGTACTTCACCTGAGTTGTTGGGTGATTTACAGTTTGGGTAAGAAAGAACTCTGTTAATTTAGTTGTCAAAAGATCAGAGCTTAAGGGTACTGTGATTACAAAAAAAAAAAAAAAAAGTTTTTACTTAATAACTTTAGTTCCGTGATACAAATGGTGAATCAGTGAATGTGCAGAGATTGCATTTAAGTTATGGAACAGAACTATTGATTTTTGGGGTCAAAGGTGAAAGTCACAAACTCATAAAATGTATTTTGCAGAACATTGTTTCTAAAAATAGTTCTTCAACCAAACATACTATTAGCTTGTACATAGGGTTATAAAAAACACAAAATACAAAAAGAGATCCTGGATAAAAGAGCCATATATCAGATTAAAAAAGACAATAATGGGTTTGGCACAAAGTTTAGTTCAATACCATTTACTTACACCATATGTTCTGGTCATTGAAACCTGTTGTTCAGTACTCTCCCACATCAATTATACCTTATTGGTGCCTATTTAGAGACCTATGAAATACAGGATGGTGTAATGTGTTATTTATTGTACTTAGAGGTTTATAAAATACACAGGAAGGCTGTAGTGTGTTATTCATGGTACATGGAGGTCATTAAAATAAACAGGATGGGTATGATGTGTTGTTATTCACAGTACTTAGAGGTCTATAAAATACACAGGATGGCTGTAATGCATTATTCATGGTATTTAGAGGTCTATAAAATACACAGGATGGCTGTAATGCATTGTTCATGGTACTTATAGGTCTATAAAATACACAGGATGGCTGTAATGCGTTATTCATGGTACTTAGAGGTCTATAAAATACACAGGATGGGTATGATGTGTTGTTATTCATGGTACTTATAGGTCTATAAAATACACAGGATGGTTGTAATGCATTGTTCATGGTACTTAGAGGTCTATAAAATATACAGGATGGCTGTAATGCATTGTACCTGGTACTTAGAGGTCTATAAAATACACAGGATGGCTGTAATGCATTGTTCATGGTACTTGGAGGTCTATAAAATACACAGGATGGCTGTAATGCATTGTTCATGGTACTTAGAGGTCTATTAAATACACAGGATGGCTGTAATGCGTTATTCATGGTACTTAGAGGTCTATAAAATACACAGGATGGCTGTAATGCGTTATTCATGGTACTTATAGGTCTATAAAATACACAGGATGGGTATGATGTGTTGTTATTCACAGTACTTAGAGGTCTATAAAATATACAGGATGGCTGTAATGCGTTGTTCATGGTACACTTATTTCATTGGTGCTTTGATGGAACTGCTGTGGCACACTGGTTAGCATGCTTGATGTGGAACTGGATGAATGCAGGTTCATTTCTTACCATTGAATTATTCCAGGTTGGTTACAGTGGTGGTCCTTTAGGCAAGGCTATGTAAGTTTACAGTACAACATGAGTTGCTATGCAGTAAAACACCAAACCAGACTAAATCAGCAATGCGTTGATAGGGGTCTTGACTTTCAGGCATGACCTTGTAATATTTAGGCTTTAATGGTTCAACATGGAGAATATTTTTTTCAATGCTTTTTTGCAATAGTATCTTTGTCTTACTTGTTAAATGAATTTTTTTCAATAGCAAAATGAATTAATTTTTAGTAATTAATATATTTGTATTATTTTATGTTTATCTGTGTATTTTTGTCAGCTGAAGTAGTTAATCCGATAAATTGGAATCCTGGATAGAACTTAGCATGTAATATCACATTTCACATTCATATAAGGTATTGTATTAATATTATGTCACAATTTTACAAATCTTTACCTTTCATTTGTTGTGAAGTGTTTGCGATATTTGTGATTATATATATATATATATATGTATATATATATATATATATATATATATATATATATATATATATATATATATATATACATACATACATACAGAATGTAGATATGATGTCTAGACTTTATGACTGTCATTGAAAGCCTTGTATAAGTATTCATAAGCATTTAATTTATAACTGCTTTCATTAAATCTGTAATCTTGCCATTGTTAAAAAAAATAGTTTAGTGCAAAACATTTGGTCATTTCAAATTGCATTTAAAGCTTCAGGTGTGATGTTGTCATGTCTTATAAAGTCAGTGTGTTTGGTTTCCTTGGAAAGTTTGAAGAGAAATATTTTCATTATAATTGTTGATTTCGAGTTATGGCCCTTGAATATACTAGCTACATAATGGAATGAAGATGTTAAATTATATTTCAAAGACAAAGTTGAATCCTCCCTTGCTTCACATATAGTGTGGATCATTCACCAGTTTTCCTATTTTCAGGATATAATTTGTTTACCATTGTTCCTTTATGAGTGATTTCCAGAGCTTTCCTTCTCTTAAAGGTCATAATCAGATTTTCATATAAAGTGGCTGAAAGCATTAAACTTTGGAGTGTTAGAAACCTTGTTGAAATAAAACCTGCATGGTTTCCAGACTACTGGTATTAACACATAGATAATATATATATGGTTTCCAGAAAACAGGTATTAAAAAATGCTTCTTTCTTTTTATGCTCCTGGCACATTCAGTTGATTTTGGTGCTTATAATTGTTACTCTGTCAGATTTCAGTTTTGAGATCAAATCCAAATTTACATTGGCCAACATTGGACGAATGGCATGCTTTTGCAGTCCCTTCATTGGCCTAATTTTAGGAACTTCATTTACAGTTAAAAACTTCTTGGCAATGCGTTATGAAATTCATTTACACTCAGTAACTACCTGGCCATAGGAATTAATTTACTCAATAATTTCTTGACCTTGCATTATTAAGGTTATTTACTGGATTTAACTTCTTGGCCTTGAACTAAGAAGTTCATCTACACTCACTTACTAAAATATATGGTCTTAAAACAGCTTTCTAAGTGTTCTTGTGCGATAAAAAGAAAAATGATAATATTTGTTTTCTTTTTATGCAAGAATTGTCTCGCTTGTTCTTTTTCTGATGAAGAATCTGTTTAATAGGAAACATTCTCATTTAATTAGTATAAATGATACTGATATCAAAAGAACTTCCCATATTAATTTTCCCTTGTTTTTAGAAGTAAAAAAAGAGGGTTGTAAATATTTCTTGCATATTGTAAGGACTTTTGTTAACACTCCTGTGTTATTTATTTTGTAATTTTGAACATTGTTAATATTAAAGGTTGTGATGTTGTTGCAATTTGATTTGGAGTTTTTATTACATTGGACTTGTTTAAAAAATAATTGTACCTGTCTCAGAAAATCATTCAAATGCAGTTCAATTTTCTTTTTTAGCAGATGTAACTAGAAGAAACATTTGCTGATGGTATTACCCTTGGTCAGTTATGCATTTTGTGCCATCCATTCCTATTTTTAATTTCTGGTAAGCAATACCGTTTAAAAAAAAGTAAAGGACGGAGCACTTTCAACAGACGTTAAGACAGAATTTTCACTTCATTGATGCTAATATGTCATCAGATATTACAATCATGAGCAAAAATTGAAACACTTTTAAACAGTCTGTTAGCCACAACCGAGCTGTTATAAAAATCATCCGGCATGAAAACCTCAAAACATTTAGCTCATGCAGCTCTAAGGTCAATTTACGTTCTGGTGTGGCTATATGCATCTATCATGCATCATCCCAGAAGTTATGTACATCACTTTCCAAACTGCTCCGGTGGCCTAGTGGTTAGAGCGTCCGCCGCGGGAGCTGGAGGTCGTGGGTTTGATCATGGCTGAGTCATACCAAAGACTCAAAAATAGGGTGGCCGAGTGGTCTAAAGTGCTGTCAGTTACGGATCATTGCCATCCCACCTCTGTCTGCGTGGGTTCGAGTCTCGGATTCGGCCAATGTAGGTATGTGAGAAAGCTTGCCAGTAGCTTTTCGTGGGTCGGTGGTTCTTTCCGGGGGTTTTCCGGGTTCTTCCTCCACCATTAATACTGGCCGTCATGTATAGCCTATATTGTGCTGGAAAATGGCGTTAAACCATAAAAAAAAAAAACTTTCAAAAATGGTGCTGCCTCACTTGGCGGTCAGCATTAAGATGTTAATGTTAGGACTGGTCGGCCTGGTGTCAGGATAATGTGACTGGGTTGGACATCATGCTACATGTCTGCGGCATGATGCACCAGTGATAGACATCACTATAAACTGCGTCACTGCAGACATCGTAGCGATAAGACTGTAAAATTGTTATAGTTACATTAAAAATCCTAATTAAACAAACATAACTTTCACCAATGCCTTACACATTTTCACCAATGTAGGACACTCACCAATATCAGACAGACTCTCAACAATGTCTGACACAAATATTTTGAAATTACAGAGGTTTAAAGACAAATATTGACTCGAGCCCTCTACCTGAAGAACATGACCAAACATATCAGACTTTAGAAGAGGTTTTAAAAGTAAATAATAAAATTAATTTAAAAATCGCAAGAAATATAATGCAGCTGATTAATAACAATCATAATAAATATAAACAAATCTTCGTTGTCATACTAATCTCATTGTCATGCTATATTACAGGAGGCTATAGCTGTTTGTGTTTCTTACACCTTTCCTTAAGAATCATCTCACAAAAATTTCAAGTCATTGTGATCCTCGCACAAGTAATAGAGTCAGTCAATCTGGTCTTCCCACAAGTAATCCAGCCATTGACTCTGAACTTCCCACAAGTACTCCATTGCACTGGTGGCCAAATGGCTAGTGCATCCGCCTCTGATGTTGGAGGTCGTTGGTTCGATTCCCGGCCTAGTGATACCAAAGACTTATAAAAGTGGTATTAACAGGTGCCTTGCTTGGCGCTCAGCATTAAGATTATATTGTTAGGACTGGTCGACCTGGTGTCATGTTAATATGACTTAGTGGCATATATTGCTGCATGTCTGTGGCATGATGTCCCAGCGCTAGACCACTATAAACTGTCACACTGCAGACATCGTAGCGATATGACTGAATTGTTTAAAAAGCGACATTAAAAATCTAAATCACACACGCATACACACACGTACTCCCAGTCAGTAATTTTAATCTTCCCATAAGCACTCAAATAAATGAATCTGATCTTCCCACAAGTACTCCAGTCAGTCAATCCGATCTTCCTGCAAGTTCACGTTGGTCAATCTAATCTTAGCACAAGTACTCCAGTCAATCAATCCGATCTTCCTGCAAAGTTCACGTTGGTCAATCTAATCTTAGCACAAGTACTCCAGTCAATCAATCTGATCTTCCCACACGTTCACGTCGATCAATCTAATCTTTGCACAAGTATTCTAGTCAATCTTATCTTCCCACAAGTACTGCAGTCAGTCTGGTCTTCCTACAATTACAAACCTCAGTGAACCTGACATTCCCATAAATTCTCCAGTCAGTCAGATCTTCCAACAACTACACACCAGTAAGTGAATCGGATATGTCTCCAGTCATTCGATCCGATGTTCCCACAAGTACTCCAGTCAGTCAATGTGATCTTTCCACAAGTACTGCAGTCATATCACGTTAGTCTTCCCAAATTTACTCCAGTAAATCAGTTTGTTCTGCCCAAACTTCTCCAGCCAAATAATCTGATTTTCCCTCCAGTACTAAAGTCAGTGAAGATGATCTTTCCATAGGTACTCCAGTCAATCAATCCAATCTTCTCACAAGTTCTCCAGTTTGTCTTATCTTCTGACATGTACTCCAATCGGTGAATCCTATCTTCCCACAAGTACTCCAGTCAATCAATATAGTATTCCCACAAGTACTTAATTCCATTTGATATACCCACAAGTACTCCATTCAGTCGTTCCGATTTATACCAGAAGTACCCCAGTCAATATGATCTTCCCACAAGTACTCCTGACGGTGAATCTAATCTTTTCACAAGCACTCCAGTCAATCAATCTAGTATTCCCATAAGTACTTAAATCCGTCTGATATTTCCGAAAGCACTCCAATATGTTTTATCTTCTGACAAGTACTCCACTCAATCAATTTGATCATATCACAAGTACTCCAGCCAATCTGATCTATCCACAAGTAATCCAGTCAATCAATCTTCCCACGAGTACTCCAGCCATGAATCTGATGTTTCCGTAAGTACTTAAGCTGATCTTGTCTTCCAAAAGTACTCCAGTCGGTGAATATGTTCTTCCTACAAGTTCTCCAGTCAATCAATCATATCTTCCCACAAGTACTCCAGTCAATGTGATCTTTCCACAAGTACTGCATTCAATCGAACTGGTTTTCTCTTAATGAACTCCATTAAATTAATCTAGTCTTCCCACATGTACTTAGATCCATGTAAATTTCTACAAGTACTCCAGTCAATTATAGCAGCAGAGAAGACGAACAGGTAAACTTTCTAGAAGGTCCTTTTTTAAAAATAAAACTTCTTACGAAAATGAAACCATACTGTCAATAACGTCAAGCCGAAGCCTCTAACTAGCCGATAGTGTATCTAATTGGGTTATTTAATTGTATTACTGTCGTGGTCTTAGTGTTTTATAAATATTATGCACACGCGTTTACCAGCCGTGACACTTGCGGTCGCGCCCTCTCTGCTGATGTGAATTAGATCGGTTTTTCATCCAAAGATTTTATCAAGTCCGATACGATATCTTGATCTAGAATCATGTAAATTTATTGTTATAAAAATGTGTGGGGTTGTCTGCTCGTGAAAAGACGTGTTTAACAATATTATATTCCATATCGCCGTTAAACCACGTCTGGTAACTATTCCGCAATGTATGTGTATCAACGTCATTATATGCAACTAGAATGGTACAGTTATCTCTTATTACTTTTGGTATCTATGTGTATCGCTGAGTGCCATAAATTACGTCTGTTTGTATGCCTGCCTCGGGAGTATCTTGTCTGGATTTGATTGTTCATTCAGCATTATTACATCATCGTATACTACTAAATTATTAATAAATCCTTCAAGTTCATCAACACTCGGGGCTTCATCATTATCGGTAATAAAATTAATAATATTATCACCGTCCTCGTCCAACAATTTTGTGTTCTCATTACAATATTTACGAACATCGTAGCATCTCTGATCATTTACAGATGGTGCAACTAAATACAATTTATTCCATTTGAGCCATCTCATTATCAGATTAAATAAAAATTGTCTTTCCACTTCCAGATGGACATATTATTATTATTCTGATGCAATTTGGTAACGCTGGATGATGTTTGAATTATTCTATCTTTCGTGTCGCTGAGAAATTAATGACATTATCTTCGACTTTCACCCAACAATTTTACGCTTTCATTAAATTTGAAATGGTTGATATTAAAGTACTTCCATAAAATGTCTGAAAATTCATCTCGATCGACTAGTCCATCAGAGTTATCTGAACCGAATCCAAAGTATAATTTTATGAATATAGATGAGAGTAGTAATATGGGGCACTCTAGTCTCAATGGAGTGGAGTGTCATTCATATGACGGATACAGCCTTTTGGAAGAGAAGGGTATACGTAGAAAGACAAGGTTGCTTAAAGAGAGTTCTCTTCTATGGACCCACAGTGAGGAGAAGTTTAAGGAAGAGAAGAAGATCTGTGAGATGTCCTCTGTGTTAACAACATACTGTTAACATTACACATAACGGCCCTTTTCAGGGCCACTCATAGGTCTCGAAAAGATATTAGCTTTCTTTGCCTCCGTTTTTCCCTTGTCGCTCTACAATCCCCTATACCAATACAAATCATATTTCCCATGTTCAATTTCCCTTGAGTCTAGATAGACCCAAATAGTTCCCATGTTTAATCCCCTTGAGTCTAGATAGGCCCAATTTCCCTTGAGTCTAGATAGGCCCAATTTCCCTTGAGGCTAGATAGGCCCAGTTTTCCTTGAGGCTAGATAGACCCACCATGTTAAATTCCCCTTGAGGCTAGATGTGCCCAAGCTTTTTTTGACTGGATTTTCCATTGAGGCTAGAGTGCCTCATATTACTACTGATGAGCTTATTGATATGTATCATGAAATTTATGACAAATTAGAAGAATTACATGAAAAAGTTTGGAAAGAACTAAGCACCGAGGAAAGGAAAGTTTTACAAGATATAGACACACTTATAGCAGGTCCTTGTTCAATGGGAAATTTACATCACAAGTTTTGTTTTATATTAGCGGAGAATTTTAGAGCAAAAAATAAAGCAAATTAGAGGAAAAAATGAGAAAGAACGGACCAAAGAAGAAAAGAAACTTTTGGCAAAAATAGACAACTTAATAAGTAATGCCTTCTCAAATAACTGCGAGATAAACTATTGACCATTGATAGTATCAACAACATAAATACTTGTATCGGAAATATATAATCCCATTGACCATTTGTAGTATCAACTACATACATACTTATAAATATTTAATCCCACTGACCATTTGATAGTTATTAACAAAAAAAAAATACTTATATTGGAAATACTTAATCTTTGTGATTAATAAATCATTACAACATATTTTCTTTGTATCTACTGGTCGAATAGATATATATTTAATCATGCGGCTAAAAAACCTAAATAGCAATGATAGAACTTTTTAAATAGTTGTAATGTGTCTATCATCTGGTAATATAGTTGTTGGGAGAAAGATAGGAAAGAAATTTCATTGTGTTGGTCGTGTGTGGAACACACATACCCGATTAGTGCATACCTCCTGTAGGTTTAATCAGAGTGTATATGCTAGCAGTTGAATGACAGCGGAATACATTCTTGCCATGTGTATTAAACTTATACACCTTCATGCAGCACTTTTTTTTTTAGGGGGTGGGGTGGGGTGAGGGGATCTCCATTAAGAAAAGTTTCGATAATGTACCACCCAGGGAAAATCTTGGATTATTTGAAGGAATAATATCTATATAACAAATTATATTTTATGGACTTTATATTTGTTACATTTTAAATTTGTCTCAATTATAGTGTTAGCATCTTTACCTTTTATCTTTTAGTACTATATGTTTATATTCACTTGGGAGGGTATGTATGTATGTATGTATGTATGTATGTATGTATGTATGTATGTATGTATGTATGTATGTATGTATGTATGTATGTATGTATGTATGTATGTATGCGTCGACCTCTCCGGTGGCCTAAGTGGTTAGAGCGTCCGCCTCGGTATCTGAAGATCTTGAGTCCGAACCTCATCCGAGTCATACCAATGGCTTATAAAAAGTTACTAGAAGCTGCCTGACTTGGCGTTCATCATTAAGAGGTTACTTGTAGGACTGGTAAGCCTAGCTTCAGGTGGTACAGTATGCTACATGATGTCCCAGTACTGGACATCAGTAATATCTGCCATGGCGATTGAAAATTGTTAAAGCTACGTTAGAAATCTCAGTCACACACACACACACACACACACACACACACACACACACACACACACACCGAAACCAGTCTACCATACAAATACCATAAATTAAGGAGAAAATAGAAAATAGATACATTAGTAATATTAATGTTAATCAATAACACACATCGTCACCGTTACTATAAATAAATTTCGATTTATGAACAAATATTTTTTAAAAAGACTTGCTGAATAGAATTAGACCAAATTTTTTAAATAAATCTTTGTGATAACAAAGATCGTCTTCAAGTTTATCGACGTATTTGACCGCATTTCTAACAATTCGATTCATACTTTACTAAACTTTGAAAAGGAACAGCAAAAAAAAACAACAAATAAACAAAAACATAAATAAACAAAACGAAAAGAACAATAACAATCATTAGGTATGTCGTAACTGTAATTTAAACTCTTTTAAAATCAGTTAACACGCGGTTTCTGTTTTGTTGTTGTTTTTTGCTGGTTTTGTTTTGTTAAATGTACAGTTGCCCGTGCGCAATGAAGAGATTCCGTTTTCAAACTCTTGAGGTTAATAGTTCTTGCAACTAGTTCGCAATGCCAAAATGTCCAAACAGTTTTGAAAAATGCTAGAAATTGTTTACGTTTGCCACTTTTTAAGAACGTGCAAATAAATTTGTATTGTTGTGCCCATTACGCATCGTACTGATATAAAACAAACAGCCAGTCACTGTATTTCAGGAGAAGTTCAAATGTAACCGTTGTGGAAATGACGTCAATATTATACAACTGAAGTAATTGACTAACCATTCGGGTAACAAATATTTACTGTTACTGGCCTTTGATATTGTAACGGGGTTTTCGGTATCAAGCGTTATTGGTACAATATTGCTCAAGCCACTGGTCAGAGGTATTGCGCAACTTGGAAAAACAACACCAGAAACCGCCTCCCGCTAATACTCGTTATCTAAGGAATGACCTCAACGGTGTGATTTGCCTGGTTATAGAATGGATATGGCAATCAGAGACACTATCTTGAACAAAGACAACACGAGCCCCCGTAAAGATAAATAAAGGATTTAATCAAAATAAAATCAAGATAAGAAGACACAGTAAATTACAATTTTCTTTCCTTCTGAATACTCTTAGTTCAGAAGCACTATAAAACCGAAGTTTAGAATAATTGATAAATTAATTAAATTTCAAATACTCAAAAAAAATAGACAAATTTAGCCGTTAATAGCTGATAGCAAATTTCATCACGAAATCGAGTGTTCATTAACATTGGACCACTTGGTAAATTCACAGGACCTGCTCGACGACTTGTTTTTCTTTTCTGCTTTAGCTTGTCCTCTGGATGAAACGTGGGATTTTCACAACCCTGACTTCTAATTTTTTTCCTCCTTTGGATTTCGATCTCCTTGTTATTTCTCTCTCTCCAAACAAACTATTTTCCTTGTGTTTTTGGCGTCTTACAATCGTTCCTGGATTATAGATTTTCCCTGGAACCACGATCTTACGGACGTCTTTCCTTAAAGTACGTCCGGAGTCTACTAGGTATTTTTACTTCCTCTCTTGCAGAAATCTTCCCAGACTGATTAAAATTCATTCGTTCGGAGACTATATCCCCCCCCCCCCCCACCTCACGACTCAGGGATCGCCCCAACCCTGATTCCACATTTGACCAATCGGAATAAATGCCCTTCCTACAGACATTTGGAAAACTGCCTATCAAGGTGCCAAAAATGCCACCTGGGGTTGCCTAAACACCCTGGCATTTCTCTCAATCACTTTTTGACAGTTCTACGTGCGAATGTCGCCTTTCAGGCCTGTCATACACCTAGTTCGTTTTTACTATAAACATAGTACCAGTGTGGCCTGAGTTAGGAAAACATTACTCCGTGCAAACTCTACCACAAGATAACAGTTAATTGTTGGCTAGACTAAGAATTAATTAATGGATTTCGCTGACGAAAAATTTGGCACTTGACAGGTATATATATATATATATATATATATATATATATATATATATATATATATATATATATATATATATATATATATATATATATATATATATATATATCAAACTGACATCGTAAATTCGTAAAGCCTCTGCTGAAGAAACCAACTTTTGACCATAACGATTTAAAGAAATACCGCCCAGTTTCTAATATCCCATTCATATAAAAATGTTAGAAAAGATTGTTCTAACCCATCTTGTATCTCATTTGAATTCCAACAGTCTTTTTAGCAATGTACAGTCTGCATATCGCCTTTGCCACAGTACGGAAACTACTCTTCTGAAAGTATTTAATGACATTCTCTCTGCTTTGGATAGTGGAAAGATTACAGTCCTCATTCTCCTGGATTTGTCTGCAGCAATTTACACAATAGACGATGATATATGAATTCACCGTCTCAGTGGTTGAAGTCCTACTTAGTCAACAGGACACAAATTATATATGCAAATGGAATACATTCCAGCCCAGTCGACGTATGCTGTGGTGTTCCACTGGGATCTGTTATTGGACCTGTTCTCTTCATTCTATACACTCAGCCGCTCACAAGTGTCACAGATCATCACCCAGTGTCGCACCAATTGTACGCTGATGACACCCAAATATACAAGTGTAGCCATTCAATTGAAGTTGATGCTACCATCCATGGAATAGAGAGGTGCATTTCTGATGTGAAATCATGGATGACATGTAACAAGCTGCAGATGAATGATGATAAAACTGAGGCCGTTTTGATCACAACACAACTACTTTCTCATTCACATCCTTTACCTCAGACAATAAATATCAGCAACACCAACATTAAATTCTCACAGTCAGTATGAAACCTAGGTGTTACTCTAGACAGTACTCTCACATTCCACCAACATGTCAGGAACATATGCAAGGCTGCATATCTTGAGCTGAGACGCATCAGTTCCATTCGTAAATATCTTTCAGTTGATGCCACTAAAACACTTGTGTGTTCTTTAGTACTTTCAAGACTGGACTATTGTAACTCAATTCCGTCTGGTTCGTCTCAATATTTACTCCAGAAACTTCAAAAAGTTCAAAACACAGCAGCACGGATCATCTTTAGAGTACCTCGATCAGAGCACATCTCACCACTGCTCAGTACCCTGTACTGGCTATCCATTCGATACAGAATCAAACACAAAATTTGTTCTCTGTGCTATGTTTCACTGACAGACTCCAGTCCAACATACCTATCCAGCCTCACCCATGTATATACACCAGCAAGATACTTACGCTCTTCTTCTGACAAAAGAATACTCATTGTTCCTACTGTGAAGACGAAATCATATGGACAGCGTTCTTTTGCATACCAGGGCCCGGCGACGTGCGACGAATCGCCCATTGAAATTAGACACAAAGAGACAGTGGTCCCTTTGAAGAGTGCTCTTAAAACACACCTTTTTCGACTGCAGGAACAAACTTAGAGACCTAATACTGTTTTGAATCTTTATGTTTTCAGTATGTTTTTATATTTTCCAATTTCATTATTTTTGTCATTTGTTTTTCTCTAGTGTAGTCATATCATTATAGATGGTGTAAAGCGCTTAGAGCTTCTAAAGATTAGGCGCTATACAAAGTCCTCATTATTATTATTATTATTATTATTATTATTATTATTATTATTATTATTATTATATATATATATATATATATATATATATATATATATATAATCCCAATCAAAGTGGTAATACTTATCACTAGTGGTCACGTCTTTATGAATACAAATATGTCAATGAGGGCTGAGGTATGACCGTTGCATCCAAAGTATACAGTTTATACGCGTGCGCAAAGAAAAATAACAACATAAAACGTCGCATAGTAATGAAGTATTATCACATTTAATATATGGATGTGATACGAATTGGAAAATAAATAATTAATATTTATTGCAAGAAACTGTTTCATTGCATCAGTTCCAATTCTAAAAAAATTACCTCCTGTATAAAAGACCTTTTAAATTTGGACCTTTGCGGATGACCATGTGCTAAACTATCAAGTTCACGGATTCTTTGAAAATTAATTTTTCTGTCTTGGAAATATGGCAAGTGCTGTAGTAAAATTTGATTATGGATTAGTGTGTTGATGGATAAATTATTCCTTCTGGCTGGTAAGTGCATTATTATAGGCCAAAATTCTATTGTATTCTAATATCATCATTAAATATCATTTTATTATCAGTCACCGATGCAGTTGGCGTCTCAATACGTTAACGAAACTCCAAATGTTTACGCAAAATATTTCGTGTGTGTGTGAGATTCGGATTTATACCGTAGCTTTAACATTTTGTAGTCATAATGCTACGATGTCTGTTTCATGGCAATTTATAACTGTAACTGTTATGAATGTATTCGTTTTGGATCAATCATGCTTGTTGAAGGTTATTGGTCATTTTTAAGGGCAACTCTTCTATCAAATACATTTAACACAAAGCCATGTCTTTTTCATGAAAGGGATGGAGAAATTATTTTTGGAAATTTAGCTAGATTGCCTTGAGGAGAATTGTAAAATTGGATTCGATTTGTTGACTCCATCGAGCCTAATCTCAAACTAATAAAAGAAAGTGTCTATCACAGAATTGGCGTGATGGCGGAATTTTATGTCTCTCAATTAACCCTTGGATTCAAGAATACTTAAAAAATTTGATTTAGTGCGGACGTTATCATCACCAATTGAATACAGCCTATCACCTATCTAGTTCAAATATATCAATACTGAATGTGAACATTGCAATTACTTTAAACGAGTGCACTTCATTTTACTTGCAAGTGCGTTACTAAGTAGCAAGCCAACACACCAAACGAACCCTAACTAATCATTTTCGGTCATTTGCACAATAAAGTTCGAAAATCGCAAACGTCGAGACAAACGTCTGAGAATTGCAGCACTGGATGTCAAGAAAATTTGCGAACCCAGAAGAAACTCACGACTTTAAATGGCAAAGAAACACTCTGGGCCATATCTGAACCTGGTAAAAAAGAATTCCCTGGAGGTGCAAACCTAGACATATTACCAATGCTCTCTCCTGACATTTATTTAGCGTGTCATCTAGAAGAAAGTATTTGTTCTTGTTGCCTTTCGTACAAAGAACACAGTACTATTGCTGAAATGAAAAACGTAACATTGCACAAACTGTCTTCAAGTATATCAATTAAAGATGCTAGAAAGGCTAGAGTTGGTATTTTAATTAACTAGTATATCTAAAACACGAGAGATATCTTAACAACTTACCCATACTGTAAGATTCAATTCTCCTGTACCATCATCAGGGGCCCTGAGTGGCCGAGTGGTCTAAAGCGCTGTCCGTTACGGATCACTGCCATCACACCTCTGTCTGCGTGAGTTCGAGTCTAAGATTCGGCTAATGCAGTTATGTGAGAAAGCTTGCCAGTAGCTTCTTATGGGTCGGTGGTTCTTTCCGGGGGTTTTCCCGGGTTCTTCTTCCTCTACCATTAATACTGGCCGCCATGTATAGCCTATATTGTGCTGAAAAATGGCGTTAAACCATAAAAAGCAAACAAACAGTACCATCACCGTCGTTTTATTAGGACTAATGGAACTTTGCAGTACTCATGCAAAGTTTGACAGAATAGCAGTTTTTCTTCTGAAAGTAAACAAGTAGCAGAATCGAATAAATGACTTGATTTATGTAATAGGATGGTCTACTATACACAGGCATATTGGATTCTGTAATAGGATGGCTTAATGACATTGACACGATGAATTCTGTAATAGGGTTACCTAATGACATTGACACGATGAATTCAGTAATAGGATGATTTTAATGACATTCACACATTGATGTATGTAATGGGATGGCGTAAAGAAACTGACACGGTAATTTCTATAATTGATAAATGGCTTCTTTCGGCATAGTTTCTGTTTCGGCCAAAGCCAAAAAATTAGGGGTGTTACGAAACACCCAAATCCACCCAAATCCACACCCAAATCCACCCAAATCCACTAAAATCAGCCCCAAATCCACCTCAATCCAATAAAATGAACCCAAATCCACACCCAAATCCACTAAAATCAGCCCCAAATCCACCCCAATCCATTAAGATGAACCCAAATCCACCCAAAATCACCCAAAATCCACTAAAATCCAATAAAATCAACCCCAAATCCACTAAAATCAACCCCAAATCCATACAAATCCACTAAAATCCACCCCAAATCCACCCGAAATCCACCCAAATCCACTAAAATCAACTCCAAATCCACCCAAATCCACACCAAATCCACTAAAATGAACCCAAAAATCACCCCATATCCACCCAAATCGCATTATGTATGCCATCTCATCTATAAATTACAGCGCTACCCTAAAAAGTAAAAATGTATGCATCAATATTTAGCATTACGGATGAAACTGGCTCATCTATCTCTTGGATTCCATGTGAAAGAGTTTGAAAAGCTCAAGAACTTGATTGTCAATGGCCTTAGCAGCATATAGGGTGAACAGACCAGATTTTTGAGGCGTGTATTTGGTTAACAAAGGCCTCCTACGAAACTGAGAAGAAAAAAAATAGTGTTAAAAAACTGAATTAACGCATCTGACCAATAACGAACAAAATTTTTTTATCAAGCCCGATACGATAAAGTGTTCGTGGGTCATGCACGTGTATTGTTATAAAGCCATGTGGTGATGATATTACTGAATCCATGTCTTCAGGATAAATCTGTAAGTATTCTTGTAAAAAGTCACAAAACTATTTAGACAATGTATTTGAAGCACCTGTCAATCAAATACATCACAACAAGTCAGCTAATCGTATTTTGGTACCAAATATACAATCTTTTATCCTCAATCCTGTATTTAACGCTAGCTGTCAAACACAGGAAACTGAAATCGGGGCATCATAAGTGGAAAGTCAGCTGGGACTCTCAAAGCAATTATGTTTGACACAGTGAAGTTCACACTTGCCGATAACAATGATGATGACATATAAAGCAGTCATAGGCATCCAAGCATCAGAATCTACAGATTTCTGACCTGGGTCCAGTCTATATATACATTGTTTCATGACATCGTATCTTATTTGGAAATAAAGCTTAAATACTGCACCTCTCTTGTTTTCATTTGTGATTCTTAATTGAATCCTGGCAGATTTCAGTATAACAAAACCCAAAGCAAGCTTACCATGTGGTAGATGCAGATCAAATTGTTCCAATGCCTGTGTTAAATGTTCATTGTGTAACAACTGGTATCATAGAAAATGTCAACAAATCTCGGACGATGAAATGAAAATATGGAGACAGATTGAACTGGGCTATGCGTGCGTTTCGTGTCGTACAGTGGATGGGGTAGAGTTTGACTACCTCATGGGCATGCGTCGTCTGAAGAATGTAAGTATCAGCATTTATAATTTGTAACTAATTTTAAATCGCACAGATTAGCACACGCAAAAATTCAATTCTTCTGCTATAGACCCCTAATTATGCGTGTCGTAATCATGCAGTACCATGTATTTTGAACAGATTCGACTACCATTTTATCTACTAACAAATGCAGCCAATGCACGAATTCACATATTTTAATTTGTGTAATATTTATATTTTTTCCGAAGAACATAATCGTGTGCTTCAGTTATGATACGAAACGATCACATGACATTGCAAATCAAACTCACCAGGTGAATTTCATAACAAGTTAGTTTTTACAGCAAATGGGACAAGAATGTACTCACTGGTATATATTTTTCTGCACTTTCTGTGTGATTACTGCTTTTAAATAATTCAGTTATTAGAATGTTATATCCACTCCACAAACTTTGGTACAGTTTTATTATTATATGTAACATATTATATTCAGCGCCGGTTCAAGGCATTTTTGTGCCCTAGACGAGATCAGATATCTGCGCCCCCCCCCTTCCACTCACGCCCTCCTCCACCCGCCCATTATGAAATAAACCCTTAGCCCAGCGCCATAGGCGATTGCCTAATTCTCCTAGCGGAAGCGCCGGCCCTGATTATATTTCATTTAATAATAATGCAGTAATTTCAATAAGGTTATTGGCTACTAAAATCTCGTAATGTTATGCCAGCCATCAAACACATGGACCCTACATGTTGAGTTAAAAAAAGTTCAATTTTCGATAATGGCCACTTGATTCGCAACATCTGCAACTATATTTAGTGAAAATAAACCCCCTGCCCATTCATCTGTCTTAATCGGCAGAAGGAATTCGAAATAGTACTACAAATTCAATTTCATAACTTTAGAATCTTTAGATTACATGCAAATTTCATGCCAGATTTAATATTTGTAGTGCATATACATCTTGCAATGGTTTATCTTCATCAGTGAAAGTACATCACAAATATATATTTCTGATTGTTCATAAATATTTCATAAACACATAAGAATACACATTTAAAATTTACATTAACCTAAATATAATATTTGTTATAGTCAGCTGGTTTTCATATCACTTACTTTGCTTTAGTAAAGCATTTGTATATCTTACTTTGTCACAATGAAAGTTTATTAATAATTTTCGGCTTATGCGAAGTTACTTGACACAACTAAGGGTGCGTACGCAAGTATAATTTATTTAAATATTAACAAGAAACGTCGATAAAGTTATGTTAGTCATACCAAGGCCTAACAATTTCCAAATATAAAACTGTAGAAAAATAGCCGATGTTCCAGACACGTGCGATGATATGCATATAATCAATTCCTTTGATAAATAAACAAGATTTGAAGCAGCACCTAATTAAATCAAACGTCATCATTTTCAAAAGGTGTTACGCAATTGTAATCGGATTAAGCTCACGCTCGAGTGTTCAACCACGCGGATTTGTAGAAGTTATGTATCTTCAACGGCTATAGGTAGTGTAATATGGATTTTTTTTAAAAACATTTATATACAAATTTCGAAAACTTTTTAAAGAGTACAACGAGAATAGGAATTAAATAACAGAAATACAACAGGGGACATGAGACAAAAATTGAGGAATTACATTATAATTATGCAAAATGATTATATACAGTGCAAAACATACCAGATAACCCAATAGAAGATTATTTCGGTGGTTGTGGTGTTTTCAATAAAATCAATATTGATAGTAAATATATCATGAAAGAACTAAAGGAAAGTGAATAGGCAAGATATTAGTTGTAAGGTTTAACGCCATTTTTCAGCACACGATATTTCAGCATACATGGTGGGCAGTAATATTGGCGGAGGAATAACCCGGGCAAAACCCGGAAAGAAACACCGATCCATGCGAAGCTACTGGCAAGCTTTCTCACATAATTACATTAGCATAATCTTAGACTCGAATCCACGCAGACAGAGGGCAAGATATTAGAAAGGCAAACCACAATATATTCTTAATGCTGCTTTTTTAAAAATATTCTTTGCAACTTCGTGGCATTTTCGTTATATATATATATATACGCCTGTGGATGCATGACCCTTGTAGTAAGACAATACCGAGGCCTGTATAAGTTGTTTTTTCAATAAGACCATATGTGTGTTATTGATTATATGATTCGATCTACTTACTTATCAGTGTCTTTGTCCCTTGTACATCACTTGTGCACGCATACTGACAAATTTATCTCTTGATTACAGGCAGCCGATACGAAGGTCCTGGCGAAATTAAAAACAGCAGTCAAGCGTGAGACCCTTTTTAAAATCGAGTTTAAACCAGTATGTGACAAAGACATTGTTTTCCCTCCCGTCAGAGTTGATGCCATTGCGAAGGAAGTGATGATTAAATATTTTACTGAAGTCAGTGGTGACCCGATAATCACAACTGGGAACGGCAACTGCCTATTCAATGCAGTCTCCCTTCTCTTGTATGGAGACGAAAGCAAATCAGTTCAGTTACGTTATCATACCTGTCTTCGTATGGTAAGCGATTCAACATCGTACATGAATCATCCCCATAGGAAGCGCATACAATGTTTATCACCATCTTTTGAAGCTACCTGTAGTGACTGTGCTAGAACTGGTGGTTTCTCGTCTGCATGGACAATTTTGGCTCTCTGTGATATTATCCGTCGTCCGGTGCGGATTTTGTACCCTTCAGTCAATGGCGTGAACGACTTTGCACACACATCGTTGAACACGACTTTCAAACTGTCTTCAGACGTACCAGTAGGACATTCAACAATCAATATTCTCTGGTATGCTCAAGGGCAACTCCCAAAGCAAGGATCTTGGTATGCAGTAAACCATTTTGTTCCTGTAGTGGATATGAAATGTAAGTCAAAGAACCCTTTGACATATTATAAGGATGATATTGGCTATGGATATGAAGAATATGAGAACAGCGAGGTCGATAATATATTAACTCCTGATTCGCTGAACTTCAGTGCGGGTTTAGATGATAAGACCGACAGTTACAAACCGATGAGTATGGAGAAAACATTTACATTATGGAAGCGGAAACCACGGGCGAATGTAGTGACTAGCTAGATCCTATCGTATCTGACGTATCAGATGTCAATATTGACCATAAATCAGCTCCATTGCAAACGATGAAACCAGCTAGCAGCCCTGGAAATTTCATGACCAACGAGGAATTACTGAAAGTTATCAAGTCCACTGAAAGAGGAGAAAAAAGCATCCCACACGGAATAAAATGCGACGTATACATTGTCACTGAAGCATCTGATGACGATAATGGTGCCAAATATTTCACTGATGACTGTGGTGTTTGGGATTGGAAAAGTGCTACAACAGTTAATCAGACTTTTGTTGTCACCGATTCGGTTGACAAATTACGTACCGTGTATATGAAAAAGGAGCAGTACTGTGTAAAGAAAATGGTCAATAGCGCGATCATATATGAACCATTATTTCCTCAGCCGTCGAGTGTTTTAACATTGCATAGATATTATACTAAATTGATGGAAGACAAATCATTCATAAAAAGAATAACAACAATTGCTGGACTGCCCGATTTTTTCCCGGTAGAGAAAAAAATGCTGGCCATTGTGGAATACTGCGGCACGATGCCAACCAATTTGAAAAAGCACGGAAATTCGAAGAAATCTGAGCCATATATAAGGACAGACCCAAACATTATTCAGAGAGCAGCTGAAATGGCAGAGCACGAGAAAGTCGGCAACGTTATGACAAAACTTATGGAAGAAAACAGTTTCACTGCTCCAAAATCTACGCGACAAATAAACGACAAAAAATTCAGATACCGCAAACGAAAACGTGAAGACAATATGAAGTCCAGAATAAATATAGCTGATGATGTGGTCAGTGTTTTAAGCGAGCTTCAAAGTAATCCTGTCATCCAAGAAATAATTTTGACAAAACAGAAGAAACCTGTTGTCATTGTTTATAGCAACCAACAGATGGATGACATGATCAGAAACTGTGAAGGAGATGACGGGAGTATTTTAGGGGTCGATAGAACTTTCAACTTGGGTAATTTTTATGTCACAGTCTTTTCCTACAAAACCGATGTGTCATAAGCGATAGAACCAAGGATTTTCCAGTAATGTTTGGGCCGTGCTTGATACATTTTGATGCCGAAGAGGAAACTTACGGGAATTTTTTCTCACACGTCAGCGATCGATTTGGACACAAAGCGCGAGTAACCATTGGAAGTGACGAAGTAAAGAGCATGACGAACGCCCTCAAAGCCAAATTTCCGCAGGCAAAAGTTGTGTTATGTACAAAACACATTAAAGATAATATCCGACGACATCTTCAAGAAAATGGGGCATGTTTACTGGCCCGTAAACGAATACTGCAAATCATTTTGGGAAAAAAATGATGGAATAATATTTGCCTCAGATGATACGGAATTTGATTCAAGATGTCAGAATTTGGAACCCTATTTAGAACAATTGCCAGCTTTCAAATCATATTGGCAAAGATTCGTGTTGGGCAAAATCAACACTTATTTTTTCCGCCCATTACGCGACGGAGTAATCAGTGTACCATGGACAAATAACAACAGCGAGTCCATGAACCATAAGTTAAAAGCTTCAGTTAATTGGGACAGAAACAAATTCCCCGAACTTTTTGAAGTGATTGGAACAATTTATAAAAAGCAAATTCTGTTTCTCAGATGTGCTATTTATAGCAAAGGAGACTGGCGTCTAGCACCTTAAATGGAACAACATGTTATTCCACAACTAGTATGGCACGGTATGTCACAAATGGAGAAAGACAGGCATATACAAAAATTTATGCTGGCAAAACCACCAACAGCAACAAAATCCAGATATATCAGTGCCAGCAACATAGTCTTTAAGTGTCTCAAGGCTTACGAAAATGTTGGGAAAAAGCCAGGCCAGCGGTAACGGCCAGCATCAGAACGGACTAAAAAATATTATAAATGACCAATTGGAGAAAGTCATGTACTAACGGGCTATGACGCGGTCGGGTTCTTTGGCTCTCAACTACCGCCTTATAGCGGGGTCACACTGTGTATGTGTGTGTGTATATATATATATATATATATATATATATATATATATATATATATATATATATATATATATACTATTTTAGGTGGGTTGTAGGCAGTTTCGTCGTCCTCATACTCATGTAGTGGGCAGTTGAAAGGGTTGCGGGCACTTATGAAACTGCCCGCAACCCACGTCATATTTATCTTCACTATTATTATAAATTTTAATAAAATAAACATATATACTCATTTCTGGATCATATATCAACTATACACACTTATTTACTACACAATTACTACTTTTACCATTAATACTGGCTGCCATGTATAGCCTTTCATGTGCTGAAAAATGGTGTTAAACCCTACAACAACAACGATCATCAAAACTAGTACCTTCAAATAAATGTGCTTTTCAGTGAATTTATGTTGTTTACTTTTGTGTCTTTAGTATACTTATATTTAAAGTAAACTCTATTCATGCTGTTAATAAAGTGTTGACTTTTCTTCGTTATTGTTATACAGTGCAACAAATTGTTGCTATGTGTCAGTTACAGTGTAGAATTATTGTTTGATTCGGTCTTTATATGCAGCATGCACTGACCAATAGCTCGTGGTCAACAGCCAGCGTCTCGATATTTATAATAATGTGCATTGTTCTAGGGGTTGGAGGTGGGACGTTGTAAATTGAGGTATAAATTATTAATACACATGTCCATGCCAAATTGGTCCATAATTGGCCCTAAGAAGGTGACGTCAAATTTTTTTCCTGGTTATGAAATTCCGTGCCATTACAAATATTAAAAAGAAAAAGAAAACATTTTGCTTCAGGGTATGATTTCGTGTATGCCTCTAATTGTGATAGGGTGCTGTTATCTACATAGATAAATAATTGTTCGTTTCATGATCTTTCACGAGATTCGAAAAATATTGAAACTATTCGACGTATTTCATAAATGTCATTTTAAATAATCTCAAATATACGAGTATGGTACGTGTATCACATGTCAAAAATGAAATTCAGTTTTAAAGAAACGAAAAATTAGGTTACATAACTGACTGCATATTTTATTCGGATGCATTCGTCATTACACTTTCAATTTATATGTCGTCATGCGTACAATATTGGAAATTATCGTATGGTATAATGCAGGGGTCGGGAACACTGCAGACATGTAGCATTATGACCCACAAAGGCACATTATCACGATCCGAGGCCAACCAGTCACAGCAGTAACCTGTGATATTGACCACCATCTGAGGCAGATGCTAGTATCGTTCTTTTATAAATCTTTTGGTATGACGCAGATGGGGTTTTTCCCACAACCCCCCCCCCCCCCTCCCCATCATGGGTGGACCCTCTAACCCAGGGATCGGGAACCTATGGCTCGCGAGCCACATGTGGCTCTATTGATGGCTGCATCTGGCTCGCAGACAAATGTTCGATTATAAAAAAAAAATGTTTCTTTAGACTCCTTTGATCTACATATTAATTGCATATCAATATTTCATTCTACAAATGAGCTAAAGTCTACTGCAGCTCAGCATCAGAAGTGGTAAAGGAGATAAACTCCGCTGACCTAAAAGACAGAAAAATAGCAACCTTGCATTCATTGTAATTAAAGGGAAATAGCTCTTGCCTTACCTCCAAATGCAAGTCATGCTGAAAGAGTAGCCACCTCTACACTCCCTCACGTGACGAAAAATGCGCGAACTAGAAAGCTGGTTCGCAGTGATTTCTGTGGAAAAGTGGCAAAAATACATGTCGTTGTGTCTATATCTGACATTGTTCAAGTGGGGCTGCCGTATATTGCTTTCGAAAATAGCGGCCGATGTGTGCATGTGCAAAAGGGTCCGCACAACAGATTGTCGTCGGATCAGAAAGTAAACTTTCGTTTTAATCGCGTTGTCAGCTAACTAATTTTAGAAACCCTTTTGACAAGATGGCTAAAAGAAAGAAAGACGATGAGTATCGTACTTTTCAGCAGGAATGGACAGAGGAATTTGCCTTTGTAGAGAGAACGGGTTCTGCAGTGTGTCTAATATGCACTGATAAAATTGCATCTATGAAACGGTCAAATGTAAAGCGACACTTCGAGACACGCCATTCTACATTTGCATCGAAATATCATGCGAGAGACAGCAGGAAGAAAGCATGTCAAGAACTGCTATCAAGAGTGCAAGCTAGTCAGCAGCAAATCCGTGTTTGGACCCAACAAGGTGACTGGAATTCGGCTAGCTTTGCTGGCGCTTTAGCTATTGTGAGAAATGGAAAGCCATTCACAAATGGGGAGTATGCCAAAGCATTCATGCTTGATGTTGCCAATGAACTTTTTGATGACATTTCGGATAAGGACAAAATAATTAAACGGATAAAAGACATGCCTCTGTCGGCAAGAACTGTTCACGATCGTAGCATCATGATGTCAAATCAAATTGAGGCAATGCACGTGAAGGATATAAATGCGGCATCGTTTTTTTCTCTCGCTTTGGATGATTCAACAGACGTCAGTAATTTATCCCAGTTCAGCGTGGTTGCAAGGTATGTTGTCGGTGATACACTACAATGAGGAAAGTCTTGCTGTTTTGTCTATGAAAGGCACAACAAGAGGTCAGGATTTATTCGAGTCCTTCACTGAGTTCGCTAAAGAAAAAAATCTACCGATGGAAAAACTTGTTTCGGTGTGCACTGATGGTGCTCCGTGCATGATGGGGAAAAACAGAGGATTTGTCGCTCTTCTCTACGCATCTACGCTCTTCTCTACGCATCATACGCATCATAAGCTTTCATTGCATCCTACATCAGGAGGCGCTTTGTGCTCAGATGTGTGGCGAGCAGCTTGGTGAGGTGATGTCGCTGGTGGTTCGGGTAGTCAACTTTATTGTTGCCCGAGCATTAAATGATCGCCAGTTTAAAACACTGCTTGATGAGGTTGGGAATAATTATCCTGGTCTGGTTCTGCACAGCAACGTGCGTTGGTTGTCAAGAGGGAAGGTGCTCAGCCGATTTGCGGCTTTTCTGAGCAAAATCCGGACTTTTCTTGAAATGAAGAATGCCGAGCATCCCGAGTTAGCTGACACTGAGTGGCTCTTGAAGTTCTATTATCTCGTAGACATGACTGAACATCTAAATCAGCTCAATGTGAAAATGCAAGGCGTTGGAAATACAATCTTATCCCTGCAACAAGCAGTGTTTGCATTTGAAAACAAGCTAGAACTCTTCATCGCCGACATTGAAACAGGTCGTTTACTACACTTTGAAAATCTGGGAGAGTTCAAAGATACGTGCACCTCAAGTGACCCTGCTCAACATCTCAATCTTCAGCAGCTAGCAGGCTTCACGTCTAATCTCCTGCAGTTATTTAAAGCGCGCTTTGGAGAATTTCGCGAGCACACCCGTCTTTTTAAGTTCATCACCCATCCACACGAGTGTGCAGTGGACAGCACTGACCTGAGTTGCATCCCCGGTGTCTCCGTCAGAGATTTTCAGCTCCAAGCTGCTGACCTGACATGTGGGTGAATAAGTTCAAGTCACTGAATGAAGATTTGGAAAGACTTGCACGACAGCAAGCAGAGTTGGCGAGCCAACACAAGTGGGCAGAAATGAAAAAACTTTCTACACGCAGACCAGCTGATTGTCAAAACTTGGAACGCGCTTCCTGTCACATACCACACACTGCAGCGTGTGAGTATTGCTGTACTGACAATGTTTGGCTCTACGTATGCATGCGAGCAGTCTTTCTCACATCTAAAGAACATTAAGACCAACCTGCGATCACGTTTAATGGATGGAAGTCTCAACTCCTGCATGAAGCTTAACCTCACCACGTATCAACCAGACTACAAAGCCATCAGCAAAGCCATGCAGCAACAGAAGTCGCATTAATGGTAAGAAATACTCATTATTGATTAGCAACAGCATAACAATGTTATTAAAAAGAATTCAGAGACATAATTATTGTATTTTTAGTGTTGAAATTACACAAAATGCACACATTTACTTGAATTTTTAGTTTTAAACATAATGTATGGCTCTCACAGAATTACTTTTCAAAATATGTGGTGTCTATGGCTCTCTCAGACAAAAAGATTCCCGACCCCTGGTATAATGATTTCAAGAAGAGCACCTGCGACAGAAAGAACTTTATCCTTAACGATATCCGAAATACTCCAAATATTTTTATTTTTAAGGAACGTTTCTCTAATTCAACTCGTGGGTCATCACACTGTTATGCTACATATATTGGCAAACGTCTCCTTCATATCCTACATACTAAACTTAGACACACAGGTAGTCAGTTCCCTTAAATCAGGCCTCTAGGGGTCGTCCATTTAGTACGTACGCAAAAAAAGACAAAACTTGACCCCTCCCACCCCTTTTATGCATGCATACTTTTTACACCCCACCCCCTCATGCGTACGTACGTATGAATGACCCCCACCCACCCACTCGTATAAAACTTCCAATATTTCATCCACGCAGAAATGACACAGGATTAATAATATTCAAATGTTTAATGAAACGGAGTAAAATAGACAGTCCTCAGCTGCTGTATATATAAAAGAAATAAGTTGCATGTTATTAAACCTTTAAAAAGTTCGCCAGTGTCTGCTAAAGGTCAGACAAACGCCGACTGAACCCAATCAAACAGGTTACGTATAACAGGAATTTCAGCAACAAGCTTAACGTCAGGCTGAATCACAACAGCATTAGCTGCATTATGCTGGGCCGCTGTCTCAATATCCACAGCCTCGCTGACGTCATCATCCAGGTTTTGATTCAAGTTCTCAGTGTCGATAGACTCAGTAGTGTGAACGCTTTGGTGTCGTCTTACACTGGCCTGCGACGAGTGATACACGCCGCACACAGGACATGTGCGCTTGATAATTTCAGATTGTGCAAGTGACGGACAATGCAGATCAAATGACGCATTAAAAGGAATTTTGGATCCAAAAGCTAGCCGTTGTGCAAGTGAAGTGTTGTATACATGCGTCTGATCCTTTACAGATTCTGGCTCAGGAATGCTAAGACCAGTGGTAGAATGTGTAAGTACAACAGGTCCTGGCAGGAAACGATCAGGAAAATAATTTTTCCAAGAGGTGCGCCATGGGCGACAGCAGCCGGAATCATCACACTTAATGATCTGCAAAAATATTGACTCTGCCTAACGTGACGCGCGACCCAATTGACTTCTGGTTCACTGTGTGGTTCACGCTCTACTGGATCAATATATTCTGCATAGACATCATGCTTATCCAATACTACTGTGGACCATACTTCTGCCAGTGTTTTTCCTGCCTGCTCAAAGTTCTTCTTTTCCAACTCCGTGTCGATTTTTTTCCCTGATACATTGAGATGTGACCCGTAGTGATCATGAGGTAGTACTAGTCCAGCTAGCTCTCGGCTCAGTGGCGCCATCCGGCGCTCAACTCTGTTGTAGGCTGAATAATGTGGTGCTTGTGTGCCTGACAAATACACATCCAGATCCCAATCAATAAATCTAGCAGCTGAAACCTGTAACGGTTTAAGAAATCTTGGATTCTCGTCCGGTCCTCCATCACTCGCCACGACCACTATTGGTTTCACACAATCATCAGCTGTGCACATCAATGGCTGGAAACTTGGAATTGAGCGAAGACGTTCCATATCATGCCCATGTGTAAAAGCTGTACTGCTGCCGTGTTTCATTGAGCGCACTGCAATATATGTAGGACCTGAGTATGTTTCAGCGTCGATTAACTTCCCCGGAGTCACGACACAGGCAGCATAGACAGATGGAATTAATTTATGGCGAGACGCGACAGCAAAGTCGTGATCTGGCAAACGCACTCATACTCAAGATGCATCAGTATAGGCGCCTGTTTTGTCGTTGCCGGAATTCCAAGGGGCACTTTAGCCTTGTCGTCTTGGCTGAGGTAGAAGCACACATCTTCTCCAAACATAGAGCATATTTCATCTAGGTATGACATAGATGCTGACACAAATGCTGCATCTTTGTGACCGTTATAAGCGGTATTGGCAGCTCTTATTAGTTTTACAGATACGGTCTTTATGTGACGTTTACCTTCCATTGAGCTAGATCGTCTAGGTAGAAGGCGCAGATATGTCCCCGACCTTGACAAATGATAGCCTTGTTTTGATAAAGTTTTATGTAGGTCATCTAACGTCTTGCACGGTCGCATTTCCTGCGACCTGCGCAGGTCGCTGGCAGCGGCACCAATCGACGCAATGTCAATAATTGCTTCGAGAAGATCTGGGCTGTCGTCTGTGATGGCTGGTTTACCACGTGTATCTCTTGTAAACTGTCGTAGTTTTTGCCTGAGATTCGGTTGCTCCTCCACTAGGTCTTCGAGAGTTCGTTTGATTTTGAGACGGCGTTCACGCTGCCTTGTAGCCTCTTTGTGCAGTCGCTTCAGTTTCATTTTTTTTGCTTCAGATTCAATTCAGCTGACTTCATTTTCTTCTCTAGTTCTTTGGTTATGAGGCTTGCATCTCTTAAATGTACTAAAACTAGTAGCTGTTCTTGGGCATCAGAGATGTCACGTTGAACACTGGTCTGTTGTGGAGTTACTGCTGTTTTCGTGATCTTTGTGGTAGGATCAGGCATGGCTGACGTTGATGGATTTGATGCAGCGTCACCAGCCGATATAAGAGGCAACACATCCGATGCACCTGAAATCATCATTGCAGGTGCTAGAGCGTCAACGTCAGCATGAGCAGATATCTCATGCACTTCAGGCTTCGATACAGTCGCTGCTGGTGCTTGTGCGCGTGACCAGAATGAGAGAAGACTGCTTCTACTCGCCAACGCTTTACTTGCTAGATCAGCAGTAACATATTCATATGTAGTTTCACCACGCTTTATTTTCTCCCATATTCAATTAGTTTCTTTCTGTTGTTCTTGTTTACTTGCTTGCGATTTAGCTTTACACACAGCTTTGTACAAACAGTTATACTTGACTGCATTATCCATCGTGATTTTTTTAACCAATATTTTATTTACGTATAATAATAATTAAAATTCTGTGAACTTGTCAACTATAGTCTATAAAATATAATGACAAACTGTCATGGCATTAACAAGCGGTAGGCACGAGTGTATCCGCCGAGGTACATATGCGTGTTAATCAGCGGATACACAAGTGCCGAGGCTTGCTTACATTTTGTCTTTATCACATTCCCGTTATTGGTTAATAAGTTGTTTGCGTTACTCTAGTCAAGAAATTCATCTGCAACATTAATTACTTTATAAAAATAAAGTTAGTTGTAATACTTGATTTAATATGGTAGAAAGCAACACGAGCCTGCGACCTTGACCTATGCTGCAGGGGCATTACTCAGCGGCGAGCGCGCCTGCTAGTTCGCGGATTAATCTGTGACGTCATTAAAGTAGATTCAATATGTAACGTGTCTAATCTGGTTAATGGTTATGTAATGGCAAGAATGTGATAAAATAAGTGTGTCGACTGAACATCTGATGTGCTGAAATAGTACACCAATATACAGTGACAGTTTTAGTCGGAGCAGCAGCATGAAAGTCTGCAGTTTGAATCACAGCCTGTCTACTCAGGCCAACAGTTAAACTGTAGGCTTGTTATGTCAAAATTGACATAAACGTAAACAAAGGCTGTATTTCAGTTACATGAGGCTACATATATATTATATATAATATATGTATATAATTCAAGTTTATGTCATAAATGCTATAATGTACTAGTGTACAGCAGACTGAGGTTCAGTGCGATATCCCAGACTGCACTGCGCATGATTAACATAGAAATTTCCAATATAGTATACCTACTAGTTTGAAAGCTGAAACGATGGAGCATTTCCCCACCCCCCCCCGTTTCTTATACGTACGTACATTGTCAGTAGACCCCCCCCCATACGCAAGCGTACACATTTGGGTCCCCCCCCCTCCCCCCTCCATGCGTACGTACTAAATGGACGACCCCCTACCTGGTGAATTTTGTTAACTCATTCACGTGTGCGCGTGATTATGATAATGAAGAAGTTGAACACTTTGCTTGTCTATGGCCCCATACCTAATACTCATAGATCCCAGCTCTTTCTCTGTCTGTCAGCACACTCATTGGCTAAATCTGGATTTATCATTGAAAAGTGACGTGACTATCCAGCTATAATAAGATGTCTTTCTGCTTGTCTACCAAAACCGAAACAAAACTTCCGGGGAAATCATTCTTCATTCCATCAACAAAAGTCAACTAGTATTGTATTTAGTATTAAAAAAATACTTTATATTCCAAAATATTTAACAAATATATTTTGAATACTGCAGTCATGGAAACTATGCATAGGTTCTTAGCAGTGGCGTAGCGAAGTGGGGGGGGGGGGGGAAATGTGCCGGTGGGGCATCGCGTTGGGCGCCGGTGGCTAGGGGACGCCAAATGGGGCCCAAATTGGTCCAAAGTATCAACATAACTACGCAACAAGGGCAGCCGGGGGCGCACATGTGGGTATTTTGCCCTGGGCGCCGCAAATTTGGATGTTTTGCCCTGGGAGCCAATTATCCTCGCTACGCCACTGGTTGTGAGAGTATATATCATTATGACCCCTCCCCCTCGACTAATATTCTCTAATTAAACTAATGGATTCAAAAACATGTGACATAAAGTACTTCAGATTCATCCAAATACACACAAGCACCCGGGATCTGACAAGTATGTCGCAACTATGTGTAACGTACTTTCCATTTTATTACACAAAATTAAATTAAATATGCAGCATACCAGCTATACATACACAGAGATGCAGTATGCTGCCCACACATTTTGCATGCCTCCCCTTTCATGTCTCCATATTTGGCAACTTGTCCAAATTTGATTGTTACTATTTCCTACTTCCAGTTTTTTTCCCCATTACAGTGCCTTAAAGTAGAATTCCTCGAAAACCCATGTTGATATAAGTATTCATTCAACAAAAGTAATACCGTTAGGTGTCTAAAATGTACAGCAATGTGTTGCAAACAGATTCTTCTGCAACATTTGATCACTTTTATGAATTGGTAGCATCAGACCTTACAAATAGTGCATCAGTGTCAGCACATTTATTTATCTATTTATGTTTTAATTATTTTTTTTCGGGGGGGGGGGAGAGATTTACCAGACAAGGTTGGCTATAGCAATTGCAAAAGGAGAAGCATAGAAGTGATACCTCTTAAGTTGGTAATTTGTTCCATTAAAATAAAAATATCTGGTGACTGGAAAGTTTGAAATGCTTACACAAATACTCTCTCTCTCTCTCTCTCTCTCTCTCTCTCTCTCTCTCTCTCTCTCTCTCTCTCTCATGTTTGTCCTTTGAAATGTTATATCTATTTTAACACATTTAAACGATTGACCTTGTTATTTCACATACATTCCAATCTTTGTTAAATGAATGAGATCTTTAGACTATTTTTTGTATCTTTTGAGAGAAATCGAGATGAGTTAGACAACTCGTGTCGAATGCGATAATCTTAAATTAAATGACAATAAAATATGTTTCAAACAAACGTGTTTAACGGTATACTTAAACAAAATTTGAGCAAACTGCACAGTTTCATTCAAGCCTTCCATCCCTAACTAATATTAGTCTCATTTTAGTTTTCATAGTTCAAGTCCTTCTGGTGATTAACTCAGAAATTCAGAGTATCTTCAACTTAAGACACACAAACTCCTCGAAACAATTCAAGTCTGAAATTGGTATGGGCAGTCTCTGGATTGCACACGCCTTTATTTGTTTGGGGGAAAAAAAAGCTGTGATTAATTCCTAATATGTAAAAGAACATTTATAACTCACATTTCTGTAGGTTTAGAAAAGTGGAAATAGTATACTACCACAAAAACCTTATTCTTCTTGTGGCGTTTTGCCCGACCCAAAATAATATAAAAACATGTATAATCAAAGTAATTCGGACAAGCCATTGTTTAATGTTAAACATGACCACAGGCTAACACTATCCCTTACGTAAGTTTGCCGTGGCTAGGGTGAGAAGCCCGACCAAGGCCATCAGAAGCGCAGTTATCACCTTGGTATGGAAGCGCACGTGCAGATCAAAGAAGTTGACCAAAGGAGTGGACGGTTCTTATCTTCCGGATCCGCAGGTTTAACGCCATTTTTATGCACACCAAGGGCTATACATGGCGGGCACTCCCCCCCCCCCTTAAATGAAAAGGTAAATAGTTCATATGGGGGGCAATAAGAAGTATTTACTAGAATACATCAGATTAAACTTTTCCTAAACAATTGAAAGCATTAAATAGTGTGGTTGTTTGAAGATGTCAAAATTATGAATCTCACTTGCATTTCACTGAAACCGAAAATAATTTGTAGATTATGTAATGATAAATATTTCCGTCAATTCTTTGTTTTAATTTTACCATTGCATTATCTCGAGATGTAAAAAAGTTTTTCTACCAGATTCCTGAAATAGCCATCACAAACAAAATTTGCCTATTTGCCTAAAAATATTCCAAATATGGATGATTTTTTTAAATATAGATTTTAAAATATATTTTGATTTGGTTGCTATCGGAATTAAGATTATGTCATCCCCATAAGTTCATGAAGGTCAGATGGATAACATATAACATTGTTTGTGTTATGTATCACTATCTAATAAGTTAGTAGAAGTTGAAAGAATGATCGTATTCCTAACCTAATTATGTTCATGTGAGGAATAAATATTTCAGACTGCATGTATAATTGAGCATCTAAGGTATCAAAATATCACGTCGTCATTAGTCTGAACTTTGAATAAATGCACTGTATATGTGGGTAGAACTTTTATACATTTCATTCTAGTTTGAAGAATGCTATGTATAGCACTAGGTATTGAGTAATCAAAGGTCAATACTGCCCACAAGATTTATATACCTGCCCGCTGAGTAAAACACGAATAGGGTTAACAAATAAGTATACATATTGAATTTGAACATATACATAGTTATTGTATGAGATAAGGCACTAATATATATAACTTTCCATTTGAAATTTACATGAGAACACTGCCTTCCCGTAACCCCACTTTGAGAATCAAATCCCACAACCTACGTAAAACTAGTGTATATATATATATATATATATATATATATATATATATATATATATATATATATATATATATATATATATATATATATATATATATATATATATATATATATATATATATATATATATATATATATATATATATATATATATATATATATATATATATATATATATATATATATATATATATATATATATATATATATATATATATATATATATCTATTGTTACGGCTATTGGATTTAATTTTATTTATTTTTAAATATTAAATCCAAATTTGTCATTTAGGGTTTATTATTATTCAAATGGGAAATTTTTCTAGAAAATTCACTTGACCTGGACTTTTCTGGTAAACAGGCTGACCTTGGCTTGGTTACCTCAATATCTGACCTTGCTTTAGACATTGTCAACAAGTCTTCAATTCTATTGGTTGGTTTCGGGGACAGCATTTTATTAGTAGCTGATTTATTCTTCTAGTTCATTCTTTAAGCATGTGACTTGGTGAAGGTAGTTCTTTCCATGACCTTCCAGACTCACATGATTCCTCTTGTTTACTTCAGAAAAACAATATATATAGCTGTGTTTTAGAAGCTAACTTTAGTAGTAGTAGAAATATTGGGCTGTAAGTTATTGGTTGTGTATTTATGTTTGAGTGTTAATATTATTCTGGACTTGTGTCAATTCGTTGGAAAAGAAGAATTATTCTATTTATCTGGAAAAGGACATATGTTTCATAATTTCATCTGGATGATTTAAAAACAAGAACTGCATCACGTGACATTGTCAGCCATTTTGGATTATTACATCGTCAAGATTCGAACCTGGAACTATTAGAACATTTATTTATCAGGACTTGCAATTCCATTAGTGGATTATTTTGTGAATTCTATATTTGTTGGATTTGATTCTCTAAAACCGTGAGTTTTTTTATTTTATGAAAATAATTGTACTTAATAAATTCATTGTTAAAGTTATACAAGCTTGTTAGTTTTCACTAAAGATTTAAAATTCTCAAAACCTAGGGGAAATTCAAATTTAAATTCAAATTTATCTCAAATCTCAATCCCAATCTCAATCCCGGACGAGCCCCCAATTTCTATGTTACGTGCTTAGGCTCGAATAAGCAGCAACACAGAAAGAGTGAAAACTAACAAGCTTGTATAACTTTAACAATGAATTTATTAAGTACAATTATTTTCATAAAATAAATAAACTCACGGTTTTAGAGAATCAAATCCAACAAATATAGAATTCACAAAATAATCCACTAATGGAATTGAAAGTCCTGATAAATAAATGTTCTAATAGTTCCAGGTTCGAATCTTGACGATGTAATAATCCAAAATGGCTGACAATGTCACGTGATGCAGTTCTTGTTTTTAAATCATCCAGATGAAATTATGAAACATATGTCCTTTTCCAGATAAATAGAATAATTCTTCTTTTCCAACGAATTGACACAAGTCCAGAATAATATTAACACTCAAACATAAATACACAACCAATAACTTACAGCCCAATATTTCTACTACTACTAAAGTTAGCTTCTAAAACACAGCTATATATATTGTTTTTCTGAAGTAAACAAGAGGAATCATGTGAGTCTGGAAGGTCATGGAAAGAACTACCTTCACCAAGTCACATGCTTAAAGAATGAACTAGAAGAATAAATCAGCTACTAATAAAATGCTGTCCCCGAAACCAACCAATAGAATTGAAGACTTGTTGACAATGTCTAAAGCAAGGTCAGATATTGAGGTAACCAAGCCAAGGTCAGCCTGTTTACCAGAAAAGTCCAGGTCAAGTGAATTTTCTAGAAAAATTTCCCATTTAAATAATAATAAACCCTAAATGACAAATTTGGATTTAATAATTAAAAATAAATAAAATTAAATCCAATAGCCGTAACACTATATATATATATATATATATATATATATATATATATATATATATATATATATATATATATATATATATATATATATATATATATATATATATATATATATTCACGTCACTTAAATTCGACCACCATCTTATTCTCATTTTGTATTATGCACACTTTGAGTAAATAATCACATATACTTTTGCTTTTCTGCCCTTCCCACCCCCTCGACCCCTGGCCTGATCTGGCCCTGATTTGTGTGTTCGTGTTGCATGTTTACTATCCGTAAACGAATACTCCAAATAATTTTTGAAAAAAATGATGGAATAATATTTGCCTCAGATGATACGGAATTTGATTCAAGATGTCAGACTTTGGAACCCTATTTAGAACAATTGCCAGTTTTCCAATCATATTAGCAAAAATTATTGTTGGGATTTAAGTGGATTTTTGTGTTATTTGGGGTGATTTTGGTTGGATTTGGTTGGATTTGGGGTTCATTTTAGTGGATTTGGGTGGATTTGGGGTTGATTTTAGTGGCTTTTAGTGGATTTGGGTTGATTTTGGGTGGATTTGGGGTTTATTTTAGTGAATTTGTATGGATTTGGAGTTGATTTTAATGAATTTGGGTGGATTGGGGTTGATTTTAGTGGATTTTAGTGGATTTTGGGTGATTTTGGGTGGATTTGGTGGATTTGGGTGGATTTGGGGTGATTTTGGGTGGATTTGGGGTTGATTTTAGTGGATTTCTATGGATTTGGGGTTGATTTTAGTGAATTTGGGTGGATTAGGGGTTGATTTTTTGGGATTTTAGTGGATTTGGGGTGATTTTGGGTGGATTTGGGCTGATTTTAGTGGATTTGGGTGTAGATTTGGGTGGATTTGGGTGTGGATTTGGGTGTGGATTGGGTGGATTTGGGTGTATCGTAACACCGAAAAATTAGCTTTCGGTTTCGGCCGAAACTGATATTCATTTTCGGTCATCAGCCGATGATCCATTTTAACTTTCAGAACGCAACGCTAGTGCTGCATCTATTGTCAGTCGGCGCTGGGCAATTTTACGTTTAGCGAAGTCCTCTTACTGCAGGCTCTGAATGATTACTTCTAGATTCGTTTTTAATTAGTGTAGCATTGCATCATGACCCAGGCCTATTTAATAAATCTTGTGTTTGGCAACTTCAGTTTATCTTTCGGTTTCGACCGAAGGTGTAGTTAAACTTTCGGTTCCGGCTTCGGTTTCGGCCAAAAGTAACTTCGGTCTGGTTTCAATTTTGGCCGAAACCAGAAATTTAATTTCGGTCGGCCTCTACTCCAAAATATCAATGAATGAAGCTGTGTATATAACCGTGGAACATATTTCTCTTCTTTAATTCAGCTTTGCGTGAAAAACTATTTAAAACAGGTGACGTTTAATGTTAGGTACAAAGCGTAAAATACAACCAGATAGTGTGGAACATTATCCGTTCGCATTCAACCCAGAACCTGTTATATTAATATAAGTCCATTTATTCCCAAAGTCTATGTGTCATCACTAACATTTTACAATAATGTAGTTTTGCATGTAATAATATTTGACGACTTTTTAAAATATTTTCTTTTAATATTCAGATGAGGCACTCTTTTGTTGCGACAGAAAGTTACACGACTCGGGTAAACCGTATTATTAGCTCATGAGGTTTTACACCGTTTCTTCTTAAGCGGGATCGCTTATTATACCCCATTGCATACTTATTGCAATTTTACCGTATCAAGATGACATTTACAAGTGATCCTAATGACATATAGTCTCATCCAACGCCTGCTATCGTGATTACTGGTTAGGAAAACATCGATACTTCACTAGTCTTATGGCAGAATATTGACAAAGAAACCCTTTTCAGCTGCGAGAATTGAGCGTCTCCCCCTGACTCCCTCCTCCATGCGTTGAACATTCATGCGTCAAAGGCTTTTATCATTCGATGGCAGTAACCCTTACAATAGTTCTTTTTCTTTCTTATTAAGTCTATATTAAGTCTTTTTTCCTTGAAACACCAAGAACTGGATTTTTAAAGAAAATATATAATTTAATATGATTGTAGTGATAAAGAAATAAAAAAGTTTCCTCTACATTTGTGATGAGCTGTACGTTTATTTTTTTTAAAAATTGCTTTCATCTTTCTAAAACTAATGCAAGCTAAAACAAACACTATACTGTCTAATTGGAATAGTTAGCACGATGAAAGGCATAGAAACACAAGCAAGACGAATATTGGTTGCAGAAATGATCATTTACATACGTTCATTTTTCTATATAAATTTGATAATAGTTTTAACTTGAGCAGTTTTGATGAATTATTAAATACTCGTTGAAATATTATTGCCTGGACTATGACAGGATACTTCATCCACATACATTTATAGCCTCTTATGGACTAGGTACTTTTCATTTATGCTTTTCAATGTGAATGGAGAAAGATATTTAACAAGTTGGGCATGAAAATGTGCAGTAGGCTATCCATGTGTGTTAAAATTATTTTTGATTGAGGAACCCTTAAAATGTAGTAAGATAAATTATTAAAAACTTTATATTCTCAAAGCTTTGACAAGTCAGCACCCTTAAATAACTGCCAAACAAATGTTTGCATAGTGAATACTGCTTATATATCATGAACATATACAAGGCTGCCTATCTTGAGCTGAAACGCATCAGCTCCATTCGCAAATATCTTCAGTTGATGCCACTAAAATACTTGTGTGTTCGTTAGCAATTTCAAGACTGGACTATTGTATCTCAGTTATGTCTGGTTGGTCTCAATAACTACTTCAGAAACTTTCAAATGTTCAAACCACGGCTGCTCGGATCATCTTTAGAGTACCACGATCAGAGCAAACCTCCCCACTGATCTGTACCCTACACTGGCTATCCATTCGATCCAGAATCAAACACAAAATTTGTTCTCTGTGCTACGTGCCACTGATGGACTCTAGTCCAGAATACCTATCCGGTTCATCAATGTGTACACACCAGCAAGATAATTACGCTCCTCTTCTGAAAATCGTATGTATACTCCTTATTCCCGCTATGAAAACGAATTCATATGGACAATGTTCTTTTGCATACCATGGCCCAGCAACGTGGATTAAAGTGCCCATTGAAATTAGACACAGACACACTGACCCCTTTCAAGAGTGCTCTTAGAACTCACCTTTTTCGAGTGCAAGAACAAATTTAAAGACCTAAAAATGTTTCCTACCTTAAATATTTTTAGTATTTTTTTTTTTTTCAAATTTCATGGTGTTTTTTTTTTTTTTTGTGTTCATAAACGTATAAATGTTGTAAAGCTTATATAGCTTCTAAAGATTAGGCGCTATATAAAAGCCTTATTATTATTATTACATTTATTATTATTATTATTATTATTATTATTATTATTATTATTATTATTATTATTATTATTACATTTATTATTATTATTATTATTACATTTCTTATTATTATTATTATTATTATTATTATTATTATTATTATTATTATTATTATTATTATTATTATTTGGCTACTAAATGGTGTAATAGATTGGTCGATGTTTTGCCACATAATTACCTTTCGTATTAATAAATGTATGCTTGATTCTATTTTCATTCTTGTCATTTATTGAACTTTGAGCTATTTGGATTGTCTTAGTCCGTGTATTATTATTATGTAGCTGTCTTGTATTTATGCTGCTATTTGTGTACCTGCCCTTGTATTTGTATTGTTATTTTGTAGCTGCTCTGGTATTTATACTGTTATTTTGTACAAGAAACTGTTATTCATACTGCTATTGTGCATCTCTCCTAGTATTTATACTGTTATTGCGTATCTGCCCTGGTATTATTATTTTTAATGTGCACATACTTTGGTATTTATAGTTATTGTGTACATGCTCTGGTATTTATACTGTTATTTTGTACCTGCGCTGGTATTTATACTGTTATTTTGTACCTGCGCTGGTATTAATGCTGTTCAGTTAGCAATGTTCTAATAATGGTTGTGGTACCTTGTTCTAATTACTATTAATTGCCAGAGATAAAGAGAATCGCATGTCGCATATATTCCCGAGCAAGATCTTACTCTGAAACTGGACGTAAACATTTCAAACGTTCTGAGCATCTTTGTTAGTACAAAAATTTGACCATGCGAACATGCCTGTTTGTCATTTAACTATAAATCGGTTGCTAGACATCCATTCATTGATGCTATGAATAAAACACTCTGGGAAATAAATGACTTTCATTGATTGAGTAGATAAATTGTATTTAATATTTTCCATTCATCAAAAAGTGCATGATGGATCCTTTTTCTGAATGACTCTCCCCCATCCCGTAATGCATAAAAACATAAAATAAATTGGTTTATCCCGTAATGCATAAAAACATAAAATAAATTGGTTTATCCCGTAATGCATAAAAACATAAAATAAATTGGTTTATTTTTTTAAAAACTAGCAGATCCTTTAAAGTTTCACAACAAACGGGATATATTTGTATTGATGTCAGCCCTATCGATAGACCATACAGTTTAAATAACATTAACAGGCATCTGGATACCAAGGTCAAACGCCTCGGATATGAAACTCGGTTGATTCATTGGGAAAAGGCAAGACTTGGTGTATGTTAGAGTTAACAATATTTCATTCTGTGAATACACATCAACACAAGAGAGGCTTTGTAATTGCCTCCGCAATGGAAATAAAGTGTCTTGCCTAGAGACATTACTACAGCATGTCCCATAACTCATCCATATCAGTCTGATGTAAGTGTGTTTGTCTGATTGGATTTGTAACGTAGCTTTAACAATTTAAACGTGATTTGGACAATATTTGAATGGGTTGCCAGTCTGTCACGCTAACCATGCCACCTAATAACCTGTTTTCACTACGATATATAATGAATAGCGAGGAAATCCTCTTTTCACTACGATATATAATGAATAGCGAGGAAATCTTCTTTTCACTAAGATATATAATGAATAGCGAGAAAATCCTCCTTTCACTAAGATATATAATGAATAGCGAGGAAATCCTCTTTTCACTAAGATATATAATGAATAGCGAGGAAATCCTCTTTTCACTACGATATATAATGAATAGCGAGAAAATCCTCCTTTCACTAAGATATATAATGAATAGCGAGAAAATCCTCTTTTCACTAAGATATATAATGAATAGCGAGGAAATCCTCTTTTCACTAAGATATATAATGAATAGCGAGGAAATCCTCTTTTCACTAAGATATATAATGAATAGCGAGGAAATCCTCTTTTCACTAAGATATATAAAGAATAGCGAGAAAATCCTCCTTTCACTAAGATATATAATGAATAGCGAGGAAATCCTCTTTTCACTAAGATATATAATGAATAGCGAGAAAATCCTCTTTTCACTACGATATATAATGAATAGCGAGAAAATCCTCCTTTCACTAAGATATATAATGAATAGCGAGAAAATCCTCCTTTCACTAAGATATATAATGAATAGCGAGGAAATCCTCTTTTCACTAAGATGTATAATGAATAGCGAGGAAATCCTCTTTTCACTAAGATATATAATGAATAGCGAGAAAATCCTCCTTTCACTAAGATATATAATGAATAGCGAGGAAATCCTCTTTTCACTACGATATATAATGAATAGCGAGGAAATATCAGGGGGGTCTGTACCCGACTTAGTTCGATAAACCCTGTTTTAGAACCTTTTGTGTATCTAGTTTAAATTGGACTGTATACAAGTGTTTGATCCAACAAAATGGGCATTTTACACTACTAAATATATTTTACAATTATCTTTCAATCTTAATCAAATTGCTTTGACACAACAATGAAGTTTTGGAACATTGTTTGCTAGTTTCTTGATTGCTATTGGATACTATTGATTGTTATTGTATACTATTGGTTGTTATTAGATAATATTGATGCTGATATTTTATTAATTCAGTCATGATGCCCGTTATTAGTGATCATTATCTTTTAAACAACATAAGCTCAAACAACCTTAAACCGCAAATGGAACTGTGTGCGCTTCTTTGAAAGGTATAGGATTGATATTTGTTTCTTTGTTAGTTATATGATTGATATTTTGTTCTTTGTTAGTTATAGGATTGATATTTGGTTCTTTGTTAGGTATAGGATTGATATTTTGTTCTTTGTTAGGTATATGATTGATATTTTGTTCTTTGTTAGGTATAGGATTGATATTTTGTTCTTTGTTAGTTATAGGATTGATATTTTGTTCTTTGTTAGGTATAGGATTGATATTTGGTTCTTTGTTAGGTATATGATTGATATTTGGTTCTTTGTTAGGTATAGGATTGATATTTGGTTCTTTGTTAGGTATAGGATTGATATTTTGTTCTTTGTTAGGTATAGGATTGATATTTGGTTCTTTGTTAGTTATAGGATTGATATTTGGTCCTTTGTAAGCTATATGATTGATATATGGTTCTTTGTTAGGTATAGGATTGATATTTGGTTCTTTGTTAGGTATAGGATTGATATTTTGTTCTTTGTTAGTTATAGGATTGATATTTGGTTCTTTGTTAGTTATAGAATTGATATTTGGTTCTTTGTTAGGTATAGGATTGATATTTGGTTCTTTGTTAGGTAAAGGATTGATATTTGGTTCTTTGTTAGGTATAGGATTGATATTTTGTTCTTTGTTAGGTATAGGATTGATATTTGGTTCTTTGTTAGGTATAGGATTGATATTTGGTTCTTTGTAAGCTAAAGGATTGATATTTGGTTCTTTGTTAGGTATAGGATAGATATTTGGTTATTTGTTAGGTATAGGATTGATATTTGGTTCTTTGTTAGGTATAGGATTGATATTTGGTTCTTTGTTAGGTATAGGATTGATATTTTGTTCTTTGTTAGGTATAGGATTGATATTTGGTTCTTTGTTAGGTATAGGATTGATATTTGGTTCTTTGTTAGGTATAGGATTGATATTTGGTTCTTTGTTAGGTATAGGATTGATATTTTGTTCTTTGTTAGGTATAGGATTGATATTTTGTTCTTTGTTAGGTATAGGATTGATATTTGGTTCTTTGTTAGGTATAGGATTGATATTTTGTTCTTTGTTAGGTATAGGATTGATATTTTGTTCTTTGTTAGGTATAGGATTTATATTTGGTTCTTTGTTAGGTATAGGATTGATATTTTGTTCTTTGTAGGTATAGGATTGATATTTGGTTCTTTTTTAGGTATAGGATTGATATTTGGTTCTTTGTTAGGTATAGGATTGATATTTTGTTCTTTGTTAGTTATAGGATTAATATTTTGTTCTTTGTTAGGTATATGATTGATATTTTATTCTTTGTTAGGTATAGGATTGATATTTGGTTCTTTGTTAGGTATAGGATTGATATTTGGTTCTTTGTTAGGTATAGAATTGATATTTGGTTCTTTGTTAGTTATAGGATTGATATTTTGTTCTTTGTTAGTTATAGGATTGATATTTTGTTCTTTGTTAGGTATAGGATTGATATTTGGTTCTTTGTTAGGTATAGGATTGATATTTGGTTCTTTGTTAGGTATAGGATTGATATTTGGTTCTTTGTTAGTTATAGGATTGATATTTTGTTCTTTGTTAGTTATAGGATTGATATTTTGTTCTTTGTTAGTTATAGGATTGATATTTTGTTCTTTGTTAGTTATAGGATTGATATTTTGCTCTTTGTTAGTTATAGGATTGATATTTTGTTCTTTGTTAGGTATAGGATTGATATTTTGTTCTTTGTTAGTTATAGGATTGATATTTTGTTCTTTGTTAGGTATAGGATTGATATTTGGTTCTTTGTTAGGTATAGGATTGATATTTGGTTCTTTGTTAGGTATAGGATTGATATTTGGTTCTTTGTTAGGTATATGATTGATATTTGGTTCTTTGTTAGGTATATGATTGATATTTTGTTCTTTGTTAGGTATAGGATTGATATTTGGTTCTTTGTTAGGTATAGGATTGATATTTTGTTTTTTGTTAGGTATAGGATTGATATTTGGTTTTTTGTTAGGTATATGATTGATATTTGGTTCTTTGTTAGTTATAGGATTGATATTTTGTTCTTTGTTAGGTATAGGATTGATATTTTGTTCTTTGTTAGTTATAGGATTGATATTTGGTTCTTTGTTAGGTATAGGATTAATATTTTGTTCTTTGTTAGGTATAGGATTGATATTTGGTTCTTTGTTAGGTATATGATTGATATTTGGTTCTTTGTTAGGTATAGGATTGATATTTGGTTCTTTGTTAGTTATAGGATTGATATTTTGTTCTTTGTTAGTTATAGGATTGATATTTTGTTCTTTGTTAGGTATAGGATTGATATTTGGTTCTTTGTTAGGTATAGGATTGATATTTGGTTCTTTGTTAGGTATAGGATTGATATTTGGTTCTTTGTTAGTTATAGGATTGATATTTTGTTCTTTGTTAGTTATAGGATTGATATTTGGTTCTTTGTTAGGTATATGATTGATATTTTGTTCTTTGTTAGGTATAGGATTGATATTTGGTTCTTTGTTAGTTATAGGATTGATATTTTGTTCTTTGTTAGTTATAGGATTGATATTTTGTTCTTTGTTAGTTATAGGATTGATATTTGGTTCTTTGTTAGGTATAGGATTGATATTTTGTTCTTTGTTAGGTATAGGATTGATATTTGGTTCTTTGTTAGGTATAGGATTGATATGTTGTTCTTTGTTAGGTATAGGATTGATATTTTGTTCTTTGTTAGTTATATGATTGATATTTTGTTCTTTGTTAGGTATAGGATTGATATTTGGTTCTTTGTTAGGTATAGGATTGATATTTGGTTCTTTGTTAGGTATAGGATTGATATTTTGTTCTTTGGTAGGTATAGGATTGATATTTGGTTCTTTGTTAGTTATAGGATTGATATTTTGTTCTTTGTAGGTATAGGATTGATATTTGGTTCTTTGTTAGGTATATGATTGATATTTGGTTCTTTGTTAGGTATAGGATTGATATTTTGTTCTTTGTTAGTTATAGGATTGATATTTTGTTCATTGTAGGTATAGGATTGACATTTGGTTCTTTGTTAGCTATATGATTGATATTTGGTTCTTTGTTAGGTATGGGATTGATATTTGGTTCTTTGTAGGTATAGGATTGATATTTTGTTCTTTGTTAGGTATAGGATTGATATTTTGTTCTTTGTTAGGTATAGGATTGCTATTTGGTTCTTTGTTAGGTATAGGATTGATATTTTGTTCTTTGTAGGTATATGATTGATATTTTGTTCTTTGTTAGGTATAGGATTGATATTTGATTCTTTGTTAGGTATAGGATTGATATTTTGTTCTTTGTTAGGTATAGGATTGATATTTGGTTCTTTGTTAGGTATAGGATTGATATTTTGTTCTTTGTTAGGTATAGGATTGATATTTGGTTCTTTGTTAGTTATTGGATTGATATTTGGTTCTTTGTTAGGTATAGGATTGCTATTTTGTTCTTTGTAGGTATAGGATTGATATTTTGTTCTCTGTTAGGTATAGGATTGATATTTTGTTCTTTGTTAGGTATAGGATTGATATTTTGTTCTTTGTTAGGTATAGGATTGATATTTTGTTATTTGTTAGGTATAGGATTGATATTTTGTTCTTTGTTAGGTATAGGATTGATATTTGGTTCTTTGTTAGGTATAGGATTGATATTTGGTTCTTTGTAAGCTATAGGATTGATATTTGGTTCTTTGTAGGTATATGATTGATATTTGGTTCTTCGTATGTATAGGATTGATATTTGGTTCTTTGTTAGGTATATGATTGATATTTGGTTCTTTGTTAGGTATAGGATTGATATTTTGTTCTTTGTTAGTTATAGAATTGATATTTTGTTCTTTGTTAGGTATAGGATTGATATTTTGTTCTTTGTTAGGTATAGGATTGATGTTTGGTTCTTTGTTAGGTATAGGATTGATATTTGGTTCTTTGTTAGGTATAGGATTGATATTTTGTTCTTTGTTAGGTATAGGATTGATATTTTGTTCTTTGTAGGTATAGGATTGATATTTGGTTCTTTGTTAGGTATAGGATTGATATTTGGTTCTTTGTTAGGTATAGGATTGATATTTGGTTCTTTGTTAGGTATATGATTGATATTTGGTTCTTTGTTAGGTATATGATTGATATTTTGTTCTTTGTTAGGTATAGGATTGATATTTGGTTCTTTGTTAGGTATAGGATTGATATTTTGTTTTTTGTTAGGTATAGGATTGATATTTGGTTTTTTGTTAGGTATATGATTGATATTTGGTTCTTTGTTAGTTATAGGATTGATATTTTGTTCTTTGTTAGGTATAGGATTGATATTTTGTTCTTTGTTAGTTATAGGATTGATATTTGGTTCTTTGTTAGGTATAGGATTAATATTTTGTTCTTTGTTAGGTATAGGATTGATATTTGGTTCTTTGTTAGGTATATGATTGATATTTGGTTCTTTGTTAGGTATAGGATTGATATTTGGTTCTTTGTTGGTTATAGGATTGATATTTTGTTCTTTGTTAGTTATAGGATTGATATTTTGTTCTTTGTTAGGTATAGGATTGATATTTGGTTCTTTGTTAGGTATAGGATTGATATTTGGTTCTTTGTTAGGTATAGGATTGATATTTGGTTCTTTGTTAGTTATAGGATTGATATTTTGTTCTTTGTTAGTTATAGGATTGATATTTGGTTCTTTGTTAGGTATATGATTGATATTTTGTTCTTTGTTAGGTATAGGATTGATATTTGGTTCTTTGTTAGTTATAGGATTGATATTTTGTTCTTTGTTAGTTATAGGATTGATATTTTGTTCTTTGTTAGTTATAGGATTGATATTTGGTTCTTTGTTAGGTATAGGATTGATATTTTGTTCTTTGTTAGGTATAGGATTGATATTTGGTTCTTTGTTAGGTATAGGATTGATATGTTGTTCTTTGTTAGGTATAGGATTGATATTTTGTTCTTTGTTAGTTATATGATTGATATTTTGTTCTTTGTTAGGTATAGGATTGATATTTGGTTCTTTGTTAGGTATAGGATTGATATTTGGTTCTTTGTTAGGTATAGGATTGATATTTTGTTCTTTGGTAGGTATAGGATTGATATTTGGTTCTTTGTTAGTTATAGGATTGATATTTTGTTCTTTGTAGGTATAGGATTGATATTTGGTTCTTTGTTAGGTATATGATTGATATTTGGTTCTTTGTTAGGTATAGGATTGATATTTTGTTCTTTGTTAGTTATAGGATTGATATTTTGTTCATTGTAGGTATAGGATTGACATTTGGTTCTTTGTTAGCTATATGATTGATATTTGGTTCTTTGTTAGGTATGGGATAGATATTTGGTTCTTTGTAGGTATAGGATTGATATTTTGTTCTTTGTTAGGTATAGGATTGATATTTTGTTCTTTGTTAGGTATAGGATTGCTATTTGGTTCTTTGTTAGGTATAGGATTGATATTTTGTTCTTTGTAGGTATATGATTGATATTTTGTTCTTTGTTAGGTATAGGATTGATATTTGGTTCTTTGTTAGGTATAGGATTGATATTTGGTTCTTTGTTAGGTATAGGATTGATATTTGGTTCTTTGTTAGGTATAGGATTGATATTTTGTTCTTTGTTAGGTATAGGATTGATATTTGGTTCTTTGTTAGTTATTGGATTGATATTTGGTTCTTTGTTAGGTATAGGATTGCTATTTTGTTCTTTGTAGGTATAGGATTGATATTTTGTTCTCTGTTAGGTATAGGATTGATATTTTGTTCTTTGTTAGGTATAGGATTAATATTTTGTTCTTTGTTAGGTATAGGATTGATATTTTGTTATTTGTTAGGTATAGGATTGATATTTTGTTCTTTGTTAGGTATAGGATTGATATTTGGTTCTTTGTTAGGTATAGGATTGATATTTGGTTCTTTGTAAGCTATAGGATTGATATTTGGTTCTTTGTAGGTATATGATTGATATTTGGTTCTTCGTATGTATAGGATTGATATTTGGTTCTTTGTTAGGTATATGATTGATATTTGGTTCTTTGTTAGGTATAGGATTGATATTTTGTTCTTTGTTAGTTATAGAATTGATATTTTGTTCTTTGTTAGGTATAGGATTGATATTTTGTTCTTTGTTAGGTATAGGATTGATGTTTGGTTCTTTGTTAGGTATAGGATTGATATTTGGTTCTTTGTTAGGTATAGGATTGATATTTTGTTCTTTGTTAGGTATAGGATTGATATTTTGTTCTTTGTAGGTATAGGATTGATATTTGGTTCTTTGTTAGGTATAGGATTGATATTTGGTTCTTTGTTAGTTATAGGATTGATATTTGGTTCTTTGTTAGGTATAGGATTGATATTTGGTTCTTTGTTAGTTATATGATTGATATTTGGTTCTTTGTTAGGTATAGGATTGATATTTGGTTCTTTGTTAGGTATAGGATTGATATTTGGTTCTTTGTTAGTTATAGGATTGATATTTGGTTCTTTGTTAGGTATAGGATTGATATTTGGTTCTTTGTTAGTTATATGATTGATATTTGGTTCTTTGTTAGGTATAGGATTGATATTTGGTTCTTTGTTAGGTATAGGATCGATATTTGGTTCTTTGTTAGGTATAGGATTGATATTTGGTTCTTTGTTAGGTATATGATTGATATTTGGTTCTTTGTTAGTTATATGATTGATATTTGGTTCTTTGTTAGGTATATGATTGATATTTGGTTCTTTTTTAGGTATAGGATTGATATTTGGTTCTTTGTTAGGTATAGGATTGATATTTGGTTCTTTGTTAGGTATAGGATTGATATTTGGTTCTTTGTTAGGTATAGGATTGATATTTTGTTCTTTGTTAGGTATAGGATTGATATTTGGTTCTTTGTAAGGTATAGGATTGATATTTGGTTCTTTGTTAGGTATAGGATTGATATTTGGTTCTTTGTTAGGTATAGGATTGATATTTGGTTCTTTGTTAGGTATAGGATTGATATTTTGTTTTTTGTTAGGTATATGATTGATATTTGGTTCTTTGTTAGGTATAGGATTGATATTTTGTTCTTTGTTAGTTATTGGATTGATATTTTGTTCTTTGTTAGGTATAGGATTGATATTTGGTTCTTTGTAGGTATAGGATTGATATTTGGTTCTTTGTTAGGTATAGGATTGATATTTGGTTCTTTGTTAGGTATAGGATTGATATTTGGTTCTTTGTTAGGTATAGGATTGATATTTGGTTCTTTGTTAGGTATAGGATTGATATTTTGTTCTTTGTTAGGTATAGGATTGATATTTTGTTCTTTGTAGGTATAGGATTGATATTTGGTTCTTTGTTAGGTATAGGATTGATATTTTGTTCTTTGTTAGTTATATGATTGATTTTTGGTTCTTTGTTAGGTATAGGATTGATATTTGGTTCTTTGTTAGGTATAGGATTGATATTTGGTTCTTTGTTAGGTATAGGATTGATATTTGGTTCTTTGTTAGGTATAGGATTGATATTTTGTTCTTTGTTAGGTATAGGATTGATATTTTGTTCTTTGTTAGGTATAGGATTGATATTTGGTTCTTTGTAAGGTATAGGATTGATATTTGGTTCTTTGTTAGGTATAGGATTGATATTTGGTTCTTTGTTAGGTATAGGATTGATATTTGGTTCTTTGTTAGGTATAGGATTGATATTTGGTTCTTTGTTAGGTATATGATTGATATTTGGTTCTTTGTTAGGTATAGGATTGATATTTTGTTCTTTGTTAGTTATTGGATTGATATTTTGTTCTTTGTTAGGTATAGGATTGATATTTGGTTCTTTGTAGGTATAGGATTGATATTTGGTTCTTTGTTAGGTATAGGATTGATATTTGGTTCTTTGTTAGGTATAGGATTGATATTTGGTTCTTTGTTAGGTATAGGATTGATATTTGGTTCTTTGTAAGGTATAGGATTGATATTTGGTTCTTTGTTAGGTATATGATTGATATTTGGTTCTTTGTTAGGTATAGGATTGATATTTGGTTCTTTGTTAGGTATAGGATTGATATTTGGTTCTTTGTTAGGTATATGATTGATATTTGGTTCTTTGTTAGGTATAGGATTGATATTTTGTTCTTTGTTAGTTATTGGATTGATATTTTGTTCTTTGTTAGGTATAGGATTGATATTTGGTTCTTTGTAGGTATAGGATTGATATTTGGTTCTTTGTTAGGTATAGGATTGATATTTGGTTCTTTGTTAGGTATAGGATTGATATTTGGTTCTTTGTTAGGTATAGGATTGATATTTTGTTCTTTGTTAGGTATAGGATTGATATTTTGTTCTTTGTAGGTATAGGATTGATATTTGGTTCTTTGTTAGGTATAGGATTGATATTTTGTTCTTTGTTAGTTATATGATTGATTTTTGGTTCTTTGTTAGGTATAGGATTGATATTTGGTTCTTTGTTAGGTATAGGATTGATATTTGGTTCTTTGTTAGTTATAGGATTGATATTTGGTTCTTTGTTAGGTATAGGATTGATATTTGGTTCTTTGTTAGTTATATGATTGATATTTGGTTCTTTGTTAGGTTTGAAGATTGATATTTTGTTCTTTGTTAGGTATAGGATTGATATTTTGTTCTTTGTTAGGTATAGGATTGATATTTGGTTCTTTGTTAGTTATAGGATTGATATTTGGTTCTTTGTTAGGTATAGGATTGATATTTTGTTCTTTGTTAGGTATAGGATTGATATTTGGTTCTTTGTTAGGTATAGGATTGATATTTGGCTCTTTGTTAGGTATAGGATTGATATTTGGTTCTTTGTTAGGTATAGGATTGATATTTGGTTCTTTGTTAGTTATAGGATTGATATTTGGTTCTTTGTTAGGTATAGGATTGATATTTGGTTCTTTGTTAGTGATATGATTTATATTTGGTTCTTTGTTAGGTATAGGATTGATATTTTGTTCTTTGTTAGTTATATGATTGATATTTGGTTCTTTGTTAGGTATAGGATTGATATTTTGTTCTTTGTTAGGAATAGGATTGATATTTTGTTCTTTGTTAGGTATAGGATTGATATTTTGTTCTTTGTTAGGTATAGGATTGATATTTTGTTCTTTGTTAGGTATGTGATTGATATTTTGTTCTTTGTTAGGTATAGGATTGATATTTTGTTCTTTGTTAGGTATATGATTGATATTTTGTTCTTTGTTAGGTATAAGATTGATATTTTTTTCTTTGTTAGGTATAGGATTGATATTTTGTTCTTTGTTAGGTATAGGATTGATATTTTGTTCTTTGTTAGGTATAGGATTGATATTTTGTTATTTGTTAGGTATAGGATTGATATTTTGTTCTTTGTTAGGTATAGGATTGATATTTTGTTCTTTGTTAGGTATAGGATTGATATTTGGTTCTTTGTTAGGTATAGGATTGATATTTGGTTCTTTGTTAGTTATAGGATTGATATTTTGTTCTTTGTTAGGTATAGGATTGATATTTTGTTCTTTGTTAGGTATAGCATTGATTTTTGGTTCTTTGTTAGGTATAGGATTGATATTTGGTTCTTTGTAAGCTATAGGATTGATATTTGGTTCTTTGTAGGTATAGGATTGATATTTGGTTTTTCCAAAGATGTAATGGCTGACTTACTGGACTTGATTAGATATATGAAATAAATTAAATTCAGCTTACACAATAAAAATGAAACTGATCCACGTGGATCAAACTCTACGCGTTTGCTTAAAACACGTAATCAAGTATGTGGTACGAATATTTAATAAGAGATCTACCGTTTGATGGGGAACACCAGGTTGCTAGTCGCTCTCAAGTGCTTGCCTTTACCATTAGATTCCCATGGGTTTTACTGGGTTCCACGAGTTCTTTATTCACCAGTTATATCGTGTGCTGAAAAATGGCGATAAGCCCCAAACAACAACAACCGTTTAATGACATGAAAAGCAAAAAATAATTATTTAAGACCGACATTCTTTGTACGCGTTTTGAATAATGACGTCAAAAAATTTTATAGTTGCGGTTATCATACTAAATCTTTAAATACGAGTCAAAGATTTGATGTTAATACAAGCAGTATGTATGTATGTATGTATGTATGTATGTATGTATGTATGTATGTATGTATGTATGGATGGATGGATGGATAGATGGAGAGAGAGAGAGAGAGAGAGAGAGAGAGAGAGAGAGAGAGAGAGAGAGAGAGAGAGAGAGAGAGAGAGAGAGAGATTTTGTTTAAGAAAATACCCCCACCTACCACACTGAATTTTTTTTTATTTGTTTCTGTCTGAGAGAGGGCAGATCAGTATAAACCTGTTTTAAGTCATGTCTCTTCGATACCAACAAATTATATCCCGTCAAAAGCTATCAATTAGTGTGTGCACAAATATGTATAGACGCTAAAGCTCCAAATCTTTATAACTAATTTGGATTAAATAAAAAGGTAGGTCACAGTGAGGTCAGTTTGGTGCACGAGACATCCTGGTGTATGAGTATGTTACAGTGGGTCAATTTTTGATGTGCAAACACATGCCAGTGTGTGTTACAGTGAGTAAATTGCTGATACACGACACGTTAGTGACAGTGAGTTAATGTTTAGTCCGTGACACATACTAGCATATCAGTGCGTTACAGTTAGTTAGTTTTTGATGTAAGACACGTACAGCGACATTTATTTATAACGTTTCACAGGAGCTAGGCTTTATAATGGAGGAAAGTTAAATCCAAATTAATCAATTATTTATTTAATGTTTATATACGTGTCCATGTTTATGACGTTGGACATGTAGTCAACACTTTTTGTTATATATGTCATAATAGTATGTTAAAATATAGGAGTGGGATAAAGTTATATCATTACAGTGACGATATCACGTTTGTAATTACATTATGTTTTTACTGAGGTGCCCGTATTTATGCCCGTATGTATCTTCTTTAGACATGTATTTCCATATTTAAGCCCGTTTTATATTTTCATCTTTTCTTCTGTTTCTCTCAACATTCCCCCCTTTACCCATCAGGATGGATATTTCTTAAAATATGTCACGACTATTGTCAACAATCTATCTTCATCTTATATATATATATATATATATATATATATATATATATATATATATATATATATATATATATATATATATATATATATATATATATATATATATATATATATATATCTGTCACTGTCTCTATCACTCTCTATGATAGATATATATATAAACTCCCCATCGTTTGAGAGTTGGGGGTGGGGGTGGTAAAATTCGTTGGTCTACAAATGTGGTAAGTTACGCGGATAAGCAAAATATGTTGTTTTTTTAGATAGTAAAATTGCAAGTTGCATTATATCTAAAATGTTCAAAATGATCCATACTCTATCATTCCTGTTCGCACACTAAAAAAATTATAATTCATGCTAAACAGAAACAAAACATAATATTCCCTATAATAGTATACGTAGCAGCTACATGAACGACAAGTCCGAAGTGTATGTATGTATGTATGTATGTATGTATGTATGTATGTATGTATGTATGTATGTATGTATGTATGTATGTATGTATGTATGTATGGATGGATGGATGGATGGATGGATGGATGGATGGATGGATGGATGGATGGATGTACGTACGTACGTACGTATGTATGTATGCGTTGACCTCTCCGGTGGCCTAAGTGGTTAGAGCGTCCGCCTCGGTATCTGAAGATCTTGAGTGCGAACCTCATCCGAGTCATACCAATGGCTTATAATTTTTTTCTTAGCAGCTGCCTGACATGGCGTTCATCATTAAGAGGTTACTTGTAGGACTGGTCAGCCTGGTTTCAGGTGGTACAGTATGCTACATGATGTCCCAGTGCTGGACATCAGTATTAATTGCCAAAATGCAGACACGTTACAAATCTGTCACACACACACACACACACACACACACACACACACACACACACACACACACACACACGGAAAACTTAGAAAACCAAAAGTTAACAACAGGGTCCAATTTCTTTTAAACCCATCCGTTATATTATTCACTTTGGCGACATATTTCCCCAGCCTTTTGTACGATAAAACGCGATTTTATTCTATTTGAGATTGTGGATTTTTGATGCACAACGTGATCTATAACATACTTTTGCAAGCAAAATTATGTTATAGATCACTTTTATTTTATAAAAAGCAAGATTGGAAAGCTGACAAGATCACGAAAGCTTGTGTTTCCTTTAAAGACATCTTTTCGTGTAGTTTTAAAATTTGAGTTGTAATTTTGGATTCATTCTACAAATAATTTCCAAAAATGTTCAGTAACTGAACAGTTATAGAATACGTGCTAAATCAGTTGACTCCTCACAGAAGGTGAATCTATCATTATTATTTAATATTTTTCACTGGTTCAGTGGCGTAGCGAGGATACTTGGCGCCCAGGGCAAAACACCCAAATTTGCGCCCCCGGCTGCCCCTGTTGCGCAGTTATGTTGATACTTTGGGCCGATTTGACTCCGTTTTGGCGCCCCCTAGCCACCGGCGCCCGGGGCCAATGCCCCATCTGCCCCCCACCCGTCGCTACGCCACTGCACTGGCTTGTGGTAATAGTTCTATGAAAAAATTCATTCGTTAAAGGTCAACTACGATAAGAAATTTTGTTTTTTGTTATCAAGATATTCCTTCAAATAAAATAGTGCTCGCACTCGCGCACTCTTGTGTGTGTGCGTGTGTGTGAAAGTTAGACTGCTTGTGTGGATAAAAACAATTCAACACAGTTTACCAACTGATGTGATGTGGACTTACCAGGTATCAGTTATGGAACAGAGACAGTCAAAAACACAGAGAAACAAAGATATATTACATATACACTACTTCCTTACTGTTTTGTCGGTTACACACACACACACACACACACACACACACACACACACACACACACACACACACACACACACACATACATACATACATACATACATACATACATACATACATACATACATACATACATACACACACACACACGCACACACACATACATACATACATACATACTTACATACATACATACATACATACATACATACATACATACATACATACATACATACATACATACATACATACATACATACATACATACATACATACATACATACATACATACATACATTACTTTTAATCTGGAAAATAAATTTGTTGATCAAGTCTCGATGACAAAATGAATCAATGATTCAAGATTTTGTAAAAATATGGCCCCAGACATCCATTAAATTATTTAGTTCGTTCTTATCGATTCCCAGACTTTTAGATAGCATTGTCTTCTATTTTAATGGAACTTTTCATCAGTCATGCATATATTATATGATGGGCGTTTAAATGTAAATGATATGGTAAATATTTTTTTTGCAGAGGGTGGGTGTCTAAATTTTCGAGGATCTAAATGTTTTGTATCAGCAAAACAATACAATAGAAGATTCAACCCTTATGAATAAAGATAGATTTTAAGATTAGGCAGTTAGACATCTTGGTGTACATCAGAAACATTCATCAAATTAAATTCAGAATGAAGTGTTACAGTGCCATCGTACATCCACATTCCCAGCAACAGTTATTGTGGAACTAGGTGGTTTAGAACGAAATCATACGACGATGTCTCGGCATTCATTTGGTTTTGAAGAAATATAAATAATTCAGTACTTCAAATAGTTTTTATATCGCGATGACTTTTTAAAAAAAATCCATTGATGTAGGTTTGGCTTTAGAAATATAGAATTACTTATGATTTAATGAAAGGAAAATAGATGAATAACGAAAAATGGATTCTGGGAGTAACTTATAAGTGCATGACTATGCTATTTTATACATGGACTATTTTCTGTCAAGTACTTAAAAACGAACAAAACAAAATTCATCCGCAGTCGTTCACGAAACACTTGTAAGATCATCTTTTTGAGAATACTACATAAGAAGGTTGAAAACTCATTTTACAAAGCATTTTTTTCGAAATAAAAATTGACAGGCTGTCATTAAAAAAACTAACTGTTGAGAACGAAATATTGACCATCTTTAGTGCCGTGCTTTAAATGAAGAAACAATAATCTTCAACAAAAGACCTCACAATAAACCCAATCAAATACCCCCAACCCTCCACCAAAAAAAAAAAATTTCCAATATAAAAAAAATAACAGTCATTGTATGCTAATAGCGAACTCATAAATGTCGAAAAATTAGTTGTTGGACAGTTAGATTTAGAGAAATTGAATTATTTAATTAATCACTTTTGGTTTTTTCAATTAAATTGGCACGGTTAATGGGATCTTTGTACAATTAATTATAATAAAAATTAATTGTGATTGTTTAGGGCAAAATAAAGCAAGAATATTGAATCGATGAAGTCACGAAGAATACAAAAAAAAACTTAATATGTCGAACACATGTCACATAAAGAAGAATTGATGTCCCAAACTTCAAGAACAAGATTATTTAATCTCAATTTCATCATGTAAAACAGTTAATTGAATTCACTGGCGAATTTTGTGGTTTGTTTGAGGGAAATTGTCTGAAGAACGTCACTCTTATTCATAGTTTTTGTCGCTGTTATTGTCGTTGCTGCTGCTGTTATTATTATTATTATTATTATTATTATTATTATTATTGAGAAGAAGAAGAAGAAGAAGAAGAAGAAGAAGAAGAAGAAGAAGAAGAAGAAGAAGAAGAAGAAGACGAAGAAGAAGAAGAAGAAGAAGAAGAAGAAGAAGAAGAAGAAGAAATATAGTAATAAGAAAATCCAGAGAGGCTATAAAGTATTAAAAAAACACTCATCGGCAATTTTGTAGATTTCATTTTATGGAGTTATCTGCCCATAATACTCAGTACATTCGCAACTAAATTTTGGATGTGATATTTGGCGAAGACTAGAATAAAAAAATCGATACTCAAGCGGCATTGATATCGTCATCTTGCATAGAAAAGTTTTCCCATTAATAAGACTCAAAGACGGACACCTACATATACTGGAACCTTTTTTGAAGTTTTCAAAATACGCAAGACATTGACGTCAAGTAGAGAAAGAACTCTAATATCGCTATATGTACACACGGGCTTTCAACTTTAACGCCGAATTGTAAAATGTTCTTGACGGTTTACCTGTGTTCTAGAAACAAGCAACACTATCTCCTTCAAAAGCGCCGTAATCAGTAAAGTATCGCCTACAACCCATTCGGAACCGCGTCAGAATTTTCATTGTGTTTGTTTGTTTGTTTGATTAGGATTTTAACGTAGCTTTAACAATGTTTCAGTCTAATCGCTACAATGTCTGCAGTGAGGCAGTCTATAGTGATGTCTAGCACTGGGGCATCATGCCGCACACATATAGCATGATGTCCCACCCATTATCCTGACACCAGGCCGACCAGTCCTAACACTTACCTCTTAATGCTGAGCGTATAAAAACAGTACATTTCTTAAGTTCCGTACCTGAAAAGCTAAACAGAACTCCATTTTTAAAAATATTTTATGCAGTCTCTTGGCTTTAACATGGCATCACAAAATTGACTGGTATGGTACAGACTTGTTCAGGTAAGGACACTTTGGATCAAAATTCTGATCATTATGATCAGAAGATGCCACATGCATATATCTAATTTCATATTATATCAAAATTGGCTAAGATTTGAACCGGCCTTGTTGTTTTTCTTTACCAGAATGTGTTCTTGAAAAATCAAGGATGAGGTAGTAGCATGACAGCACATATTTTCAAAATACATCAATTTTAACAATTTTGTAATAGATGTCCCAAAAATTGATTGGAGGAAAAATGGACCACAATGTGTATTTTACCAACCATATCTTACAAAGTCTCCCAAAAATATCTTTGCAGTTTGGGAAAAGCGATGATAAACCTGATTCCAAAAGAAATTATCAATGTTTAGACAACTTAAAAAAATGTTACTCCTGCTTCATATTTAGTCTACAGATACTTTAACAAAGACCCAAGAAGTATGGACGTATCAGCTGTGTCAATCTGAGTTTCTAAAATACATTATTTTGGGAAGATATGACAGAAATGACCGAAACAATGGGAGACCGGATGAAAGTAAAACTGTTGCACATCTCAGCGCCAAAATTTTTTTGTATACAAAATTTCAGTTAAATTCTCCAAATAGTGCATGTGAAGAGGAAATGAAGAACTGAGTTATCAAGTATCTCCTTTCTCAACTTTTCAAGAAATCTCCCTCTCACACCTCAATAGATCAGAGCACCACCCCCCCCACCCCCCAAAAAAGGTGAAACCTTTACCTGCCCCAACCACAAATCTAGCCTAAATTTCCATTAAAATTGTCCGATTGGTCTAGGAAGAGAGGCAATTGCTAGCTTCGTCACAGACGAAATGACTTGGCGGACTGCCCGCTCTTCAGGAAGTTTAGGAGAGGCAATGATAAACCCAAATCACTAGATCCCTATTTTTAAAATTTGTCTAGAAACTTTTCCAAGTGTTGTACAAAAGACAAATGTAAAGCCCTTTTGCTCATGTATACCTACCACATATAGATCATAATGTGTCATTAAAGTTCTCCATACAGCATGATGGGAGCAAGCGATAACGAATACAATTCTTAAAATACACCCTATCTTTTATAATGACATGTTGCCCGAAATGTGTCAGAGGTGACAAGGTAGGTTTTTCCGCATCTGCACCAATAACATTCCCGTTGAACTAAATTTCAATAAAATTCCGCAACCATTTGTATTAGTGGAATAGATGAACTGAATTCACAAAATACCATATTTGTGACAACGTTTTAAAGAACTTTCACCAAAATGGGCCAGACGAAAGAACAAAAACGCTTGTTTAGTCTATGCAGCAACAAATCTAGCCTACACAGATTCAATACAATATAGTCAACAATTTCAATACAATCTTCCAACAGACGTGGAAAGTAAAAACACGTCGAAATGAATTCTCTAAAAACTGTCTTTTTAACAAAATACAAATCTCAACAGCTGTCCCCGAAAATAAGCCAGAGGAGCAAAAACAAACTTTGGTGCACATCTACACCGATCATAAATCTGGCTTAGAAGTTTAAATAAATGTCCAACAGCCAGTGTTAGAAGAGAAGTGATGACGACATGAATTCTCCAAACTCCTCCTTTTCAGCAATTGTTTACAATGCAGTTTCCCAAAAGAACCAACACGTCTAATCTAAAATATGTTTTATAAATTCCCCAGGTTGTGCAGGATGAGAAGCGATGATAAACTTTTTGCGAAGTACAGCGGCTGCGACGATATCACCTCCATTGCACCTTTATTATTACACCATATGTCAGATTGTTTTATTTGGTTAACTTCGAGTTGTAAAAGTTGTATAAATTCAATCACTTCAAACGTCTTCTCCGGAATGACACTAATAGTAGAAATAGATGTAGACGTAAATCACTGCATGTCAATTTAATGTCTTAGAGACCAATGTCGAGAAAAAAGTTTCGCTTTCTCTTATCTGACATTGCAAAAAATCACAAGAAGTTAAAAGTAAGAGGTTTTAATTGTGGATTTAGACGGAGAAATTTTGTGAATTTTTTTAAACTAAGTTTCTTTTCTTCACAACGACTTTTATTAGATTGTAATTTAAATGTGAATTTTCAATAAGAATACAAATGTATCGCACATGCGAGATGTAGTTCCTTGTGAATTAAGATATCACCATAGTTTGTATAATTTGCATAACTATTTATATATGTTATTATATTAGAGAGGATTTGTTTCAAATTTTGTTTCGAGATTATTTGTAAAGCTTTTTGTGATTTGAAAATATTGTTGACATGAGATTGATTTTGAGAACATGCTTTCATATTATAACAGAACCAGTGCCAATATTGATAGACAAATACCTGCACAAAAGGGACGATTTTATTATTTCCCATCATGCATACTAAAATGTTACATATTCTATTGATCAGCTTGAATTGAGAGGGAAGAATGATTGATTGATATTGAATATGAATGTGGAAATTAAAGACGAATTTTGTTATAAATTAAAGTGCCGTATTTTTAATTTAAACAAAAGAAAATGAGTAGTTAAAGGGGACACATGAGACCATATAGGCATAAACACCCTGGGATTAAATATGACAAAAATTTATAGTCAGAAACATCTTGGGACGCTTTTGGGCATATGGGATTTTAACATGGACATAGCCCATAAAGCCCATAGCCATAGACATTATAGTCGTGATAAACCTTGATATCATACATGGGTATAGGGATAATCGGCACAGCTGAATGTTTTTAGGGACAAAAGGTTTGGGACTAATATAATCTATGTTTGGGTTTGCACCGAGACAGGGAAATCCCAGTCTAGGGGGTACAGTATTTGTCTCCCCTCGAGGCTGGCCGGGGAGGGGGGGGGGAGGGAGGGAGGGGAAACATAATGTAACCCCACGACTGGGATTTCATTGTCTCGGTGTAAACCTCAACGTAGATTCTTTTTCTCACCGAATATTTGCCTTTAAGGTAGAAAATAACTTTTTCACTTCTGCAATATAGTTCACGCGCAAATGTTTACATGTGGTGCATTAATACAAATATGTTAATGAGGAATGTGGCGTATCCATGTCATCCGAAATACAGTTTTTATGCGTGAGCCTCTCTTGTAGTGTACAGGCTATTGTTGAAACGAAACGTTCCATGTAGCATGAGTGTCCGTGCTTGGGTTATTCACGGGTAATTAGTGAGCTGTGTCACTATCGTATGTAAATCTTCTTTTCTTCGGAAGAGGTGAAACTGTGACATATTTGTGTTGCCCTTATAGTAGATTGCAAAATTACGCCCGTGTATAAAATACCCTCCAAATACGGACCCTAGTCATTAACCATGTGCTAAATTTTCAAGTTCATTGATTCTTTGAAAATGTACTTTCCGTCTTGGAAGTATGACAAGTGCTACAGTGAAATCTGCTTACGGATTAATGTATCGACGGATAAATGATTCCTCCTGGCTTGTAAGTGGATTATTTGACATCAAATATTGTAGGTATATGTTTTGATTCAACTAGGGCACAGCTGAGATGCTTAACAAAATTAGTATAAGCATGTTTGACATAACACATTTCTGGCTGTTACTATGTTTTCCGTATTTATTAAGAGAGTTAGGAGGTTATGAAGTGCATACGTTTATATTCTAAGTGCATGGACCAGTGTTTTCTGTCATAGTTCATTTCACACAGCATTTCAAATTTTATCCTATCTGTAGCACGGTCAATTTTCAGGTCAGCATCATTAAATGTAGCTAAGAGTATATAATTTATTTCACACGAAGTATTTAAAACTAGTTAGTTAGCTTTAGCTACATTTAATGACTTTGGCCTGATAGTGTACAGAGCTAGGCCTATACCTAGGGAACCAGAAAGCTTGACATGTATATGTTTTTGTCTCTCTCTCGAAATGTTTTGTATGGCGTGTTCTCAAAGATGGATTGGCCTTACGTAACTATGCTGTTATATATTTGATGTTGTTGTTTGATTTTAGAACAACTACGTCAGGCACAGCAGAAGACAACAAGGGTTTCTTTTTTTTAATGTAGTTTTGAAAGCGTGGACACCTTGTCTGAGACGACTGATCTGATATGACTAGACTGATATAAGCAAAGTAAGGTTAGGAAAACAATATAAACGGACATTAGGAAATTGAAGTTTGTATCGAGTCTATAGAAATGATGACGCCATGGTACTGGCTATTGGCAACAATGTGGCAAGGAGCTGACCTAAATCGGATGAAACAGCAAGCAGTGACCCCCAATATTTAATATCCACACGGAAAGGAATGGTAAATCAAACACAAATATACCATCAATCACCCCAATATCTACTATCCACACGGAAGTGAAGGGGAAAACACCATATATACTATCTACACAATGTACCTGCACGTATACACAAACACGCACTCTACGATATACATAAGCGTACGCGCACGCATACAAACCTCAAATAGATTATCCACACACTGGAAGAAAAAAAATAAACACAATATTTTTTATCCAAACAAACATACGCGAACGAGTACATAATACAACTCTACGCAACCCAACAAAATATATATTGTCCACACACGGAACGGAGCAAGAAACCCCCAAAACCCAAATATACTATCCATACAAACGAACGCAAAACGCATACAAAAACCAAATATACTATCAACACAAAAGGGAGGGAAATAAAAACAATATCTACTATCCACACAAATGTATACGAACGCATACAAACACACACACACACACACTACCATCCACACATAAGGGAAGGATAAAAAACAAAATATACTTTCAGAAACCATAAAATCTACTATCCACACAGAAGGGAAGGGAAAAACCCACAGTATCTACTATCCACACAACGCAGACGAACGCATACAAACACATACTCTATCCATGCAAACGTACGCGCACACATACAAACCCAATTCTACTATCCACACATACGTACGCTAGTTTACAAACACACTGACACTGACACACACACACAAAACACACACACACACACTACTATCAACATAGAAGGGAAGAAAATCACAATACGCAGTATCAACCCAGAATTGGAAGAAAACAACCACAATATGTATTATCAACACAGTCGTACGTGAACGCATATGCACACACAATATCTAATATCAACACGGAAGGGAAGAAAATAGCCCCAATATCTACTATCAACACAAACCTACGCGAACGCATACACACACAATATCAACTATCAACACAGAAGGGAAGAAATTCACAATACGCACTATCAACCAAGAAGGGGAAGAAAATAACCACAATATCAGAGTTAGCATAACATTCAAGAGACAAAGAAAGAATAGTGAAGAAAAAAAGACAAAAAGGCACACCAGTTTTGCTTCTCTTATTTTTTGCCGTGTTTTAGAACAAAGAACATATCCAAAATATAAGTGATCTTCTGTGTTTCGCACCACACAAACAATGTGACAAAATTTTCACAAATCTAAAAACAGGAATGTATAATGAAAAAGTAGCACCAAAACGCGCCTTCTTCTATCGACAATCTAAACTGAGACAAAAAAGGCCGAACATTGTTAAACTTTTTTTTACGAAGATGCGTTTTGGTTTTAGAATTCAGACTTAACCATGGGCTGGGTAAAACAGTACAATGTCACTCGCGTCTTTCTTGAAAAAGTAGTGCGTTTGTTTCCTTTCTGAAAAACGGTAAATCTAATGCTAGCCATTTTTCCGTGAAACATTAGAGTGCCAAAATAAGGATAACGCCATATATGTGTATCTTTGTTTGTTTGTTTACCATTCACACTAAGCGTTGTTGTATTGGTATAGTTTATGACTAGCTGGACCCACTACCGGCCACCCGCTACTCACTGAACTTACCCACCACTCGACACCCGCCATTCACTGACCAAGCTGAACGAATACGCGCTACCCGCTGTCACTGTTTTTGCTATTTTGTCCGATTTAGGTTAGCTTCTTGCCACATTGTTGTCAATAGCCAGTACCGTAATGTCATCATTCCTATAGACTCCACTTTTCTAATGTCCCTATATAGTCCCAAACCTTTTGTCCATATAAAACCTCAGCTTTACCGATTGTCCCTATACGTATGCATTATATCAAGGTCTATGATGTCTTGGGCTATATGGGGTATGCCCATGTTAAATTACGATATTCCCCAAATCGTCCACGATGTTTTTTGACTGGGGTTTGCATAGGATATATAAATATGTGTCCTACATCGTCCCAGTGTGGCCTCATACGTCCCATATCGCAACCTTTAACTACTGAAGTGCTGCATTCAATAAATTGCTTTCATTTGTTAATTTCAACTTGCTGAATGCAAGCATTGAAAAATATTTCTTTGTTTCAGAATCTGATAAAAGAAGAAAAATCCCAAGCAACATATATGGATGGAACTCTAAAATATAAATATTGCTCCAGAAAATGTCATTGGAACTGCTACAAGGTTAAAACGAATATATTTGGCCAACAGTAGAGGAT